>BQNB010012186.1:0-77317 GCA_026074375.1 Tanacetum coccineum | reverse complement strand
AATCGAGAATTAAAGAGGAGGACTCGATCACCAACGTTGAAAACGCGGTTTTTGATCTTGGAGTCATGGATCCTCTTTGTTTTCTTTTTATAGATCAAAGAGTTCTTATAGGCTTGATCACGAAGTTTATTTAATTCATTGAGTTGAACTTTTCGGGGATCGCCTGCCGTCGAAAGGTCAAAGTTTGCATGCTTCAAGGCCCAATAGGCTTTGTGCTCGATCTCGATCGGTAGATGACATGCCTTTCCATACACGAGATTGTAAGAAGTACACCCGATGGGTGTTTTATAAGCGGTACGGAAGGCCCATAGTGCGTCATCTAATTTATTCGACCAAGAGGCACGGTTCTCGCCTACGGTCCTTTCAAGAATTCATTTTAAACCACGGTTGGAGAATTCCACTTGCCCACTAGTTTGTGGGTGATACGCGGTAGCAAGACGGTGAGTGACACCGTACTTAAGCATGACCTTTGAGAAATAGTCATTAGAAAAGTGCGTACCGCGATCACTAATGATAGCACGAGGAGTTCCAAACTGAGGAAAGAGAGATTTTAAGAGTTTGCAAACAACTCGGGCGTCGTTGGTGGGGAGTGCTTTCGCTTCAACCTATTTCGACAAGTAATCGACGGCCACGAGTATATATTTGTTCCCTCGTGAAGACGGGAACGGCCCCATGAAATCGATGCCCCACACTCAATGATTTTGCAAACTTGGATGGAATTTTGAGGCATTCCATCACGTTGTGAAATTTTTCCTTGACGCTGACTCAAGTGTACATAGGGGACAAAGTCATGGGCATCTCACGGTAAAATTTTGGGCAAAATAAAAATCCTGAGTCAAAAAACTTTTTGGGGTGTGTTGGAACCGTAATGTACCCCGGTGCTGTCTACTATGGCAAGCTTTTGCAGGATGTCTAAAAGCTTCTTGGCCGCAACACCCACCAACAAAATACGGTCGGATCAAGTTCCGCACTATTTTAAAAAAATTAGGGTCGTCCCAAAAGTAGTGTTTAACATACTTGAAAAACTTGTTCTTTTGTTGGGACGACATCCCTTTAACAATGAAATTCCCCGCATGGTAATTTGCGAAATCGGCAAACCACGGGGTACTTGAGTCACCACAAAAAGTCACCATATTAAGTGTCTCGAGATGAAACGTTTCATTTATCTCCTTTGTGTCGAGACATTTTCAAAAGGATTTTCTTATCGGGAAGATGATCGGGCGCGAGATTCTTAACTCCTTTTGTGTCAATTACTTTGAACTTGAACTCTTGAAGGAGGAGAACCACGAGCAAATCTACCTTGGAATCTTTTTTAGCAAAGAAGATCTTTTAGGCCAGGTGATCCATATACACAATGCTTTTGTTCAAGATGAGTAAGACCAGGAATTTTTCGAAGGCATACCACCACGCTAACCTTTCTTCTCTGTCGTGGTGTTTAATAGCGATTCCCCTCGTTTCATTGTTTTAATTGCTAGTGTATATGCTAAAATGATTTTCATGACGTTTCTGCTCAAACTGACCTTTAGGCAAAGTCGATTGCATCGCACATAAGCTAAAAAGGGTATGTCCCAGTGGGGCAATCTAGATTGGAGGCTTACGGTTAGTTTTTATTTTAATGTTTCAAAAGCTTGAATGCATTCATTGGAGAAGATGAACTTAGTATTTTTCTCAAGAAGATGAGTCATCGGTCGGGAAATTTTGAAAAATCCTTAATGAATCGTCGGTAGAAACCGACATGACCGAGAAAACTCTGAACACCCTTAACGGTGGTGGGATGAGGTAACTTAGCAATCACATCGAATTTGGCTTTATCAACCTCAATCCCATTTTTAGAAATCTTATGGCCAAGGACAATACCTTCCTTAACCATGAAATAACCTCTGTTCCCAATTTGTTAAAGGATTGGTGTCTTCGCTCCTTCTTGAGATCATTGTCTACATCGGAGAGGCAATTTCCGATTGAATTCCCAATTGATTGAGATGTCGTACATAAAAGACTTCCATTTATTTTTGATCATAGCATGAATGATAGGCCATCATACACCTTTGGAAGTGCCCAGGTGCATTGCATAAGCACGAAAGGCATTCGATCGGTAGGCGAAATGCCTTCCTTAAGGAAATTGAATGTTTGTGTTTCTTGATCATGAGGGTCGATGGGAATTTTAGTAACCCAAGAAACCATCGAGGAAACAATAGTACTCGTTTCCTGCTAATCTCTCGAGCATTTGGACCAGAAACGGAGTTGGAAGTGGTCCTTTACGGGTTGGCTTATTTAACTTTCGGTAGCAATGCATACACGCCAACCGTAACCAATAGAGTAGGAATTAACTCGTTTCTCATCATTTTTAACAAGGTGAAGCCACCTTTTTTCGGTACGCAATGCACGGGGCTTACCTAAGGACTATCCGAGATAGGGTAAATTAATCCGGCGTCAAGAAGTTTTTCAACCTCCTTTTTGATGACATCGTGGATTTTTGGATTCACCCGTCTTTGGTGTTGAACCGCCGATTGTAGTTTCTTCCATAAGAATCTTTGTGAGTATAAAATTCGGGTTAATACCATTATTGTCGGAGAGTTTCCAAGCGATGGCTCCTTAATGTGACTTCAAAAACCTTTATGAGAGGCGGCTTTTTCCCTTGACACTCAAGTCTTTAGCAATTATGACGGGCAAACTTGTTTAGTCACCTTCTAAAAAATGCGTATTACGAGATGAGGAGGTAGTCCTTGTGTCTTCGGGAGGTTCATCAATGAAGATTTATCAGTTTTAGCTTCACAAACTTTAAGTTCGGCAACATCGGGAGAAATACCGGGGGTGGAAGAGCTCGAACTCACTTTGGCAACAACCAGTTTGTTACGTGAATTACGAACTTTGGATTTGCTCTCGATGATTCTTAGGCAATCACGGGGCATTTTATCCAAAAAGTTACCACCTGCGACGGAATTCAACGAATCTTGATCATTAGTGTTCAAAGCATTATTGAAAAGTATCGAGTGATGTAACTCCGAAAATCCATGATGTGGAAATGCCAAAGAAGTCATTAAATTGGTAACATGCCTCTATAAAAAAGTTTCATCAAATCGTTGTTGAAATCTCGTGATTCATTTCGAAGATGTGTTGTTTTAGAAGGGGATAAAATTTGTGATAGAATTCGAAACAAAGATCTTCACCATGTAAGATTCGAATCGAGGGGGTTCTTTTTCAAGCCAAATCCGGGCGACACCCTCGAGAGAAAATGGGAAAAGCATAAGCTACCGACGTACTCGAGACGTTCAGGAACTTCATCGTAGAAGATGATCTGGTTGAAATAACGAATGTGAGAATGAGGGTCTTTCTTTGTAATGTCCAACAATTTTTGTTTTGAACAAGAGTAAGCTACCATGCTCTTATAGCTCATTGTTGTCCGCGGTTGATCTCGAGGGAACAACGATGGCATCCTCGTTACCATCGGTGGGTTAGAGAAATTGTGCCCATTAGTACGTTATCGTCCATCGTAACTATGGGGAGGAGCTTGTTTTCAATAGGTTCACTGAGATTAATTGGTTCACCAAAAAGTCGGGTTGACTTGTTGGTTGTTGATGTTAGAATTACGTGAATTGAGATCGAGGTGCGCATGCACTAATATGTAAAAGAAAAATTTTATACTAATTCATATATATATATATATATATATATATTTATATATGTGGTTTTTTTCAACAAACGTATTAACAATATATTTGAATAACGGCAATGAGATAAGACTATTAAACCCTATAATCAACTCGCGTTAGGTAACTCTTAAAGAGATTAACGCCACAATAGGAGCGGAGGAGTAGGAAAGCGCGAAGCTATTAAAAACCTTTCTCCTTTAGGGTCGTAGTTCCTTGGAACAACCCGCCTTATACCCCTCTTATAGTTTGTTTAACTTTCGAAGGTGAACCGTAATAGGATCTATAATCTGACTTTCATGCAATCATAAGCAAATACAAAGGAGGGTTTAGCCTCGCATGTTATAATGAAAGCAAGAAGATAAATCAATCACACAACACATAGACATATTTAATTAATGATAAATACCTTACTTGAATTAATACATGGATCCAAGTAGTACAATAGGGGTTTTGAGGCCCTAACAACACGACCTATGAAGCTCTATAAAGGCTAGGGTTCGTTCCCTAAAGTGATACAAATTTACACCTTGAACCTAAAATCGGTTTTGTATATATAGAGATTTCGTGTGACGGCATACGACTTTGTACTCCTTATGCCGTCGCTCGTAGACGTTTTAGATCACTTTAAGTCGGCCACGTCATGACGCACGTCACCATGAATGCAGCATGACGCCGTCGCTTTATGGTTGCAACGCCGTCTTCAGGCTCTGAGTGAATAATTCTTCATGGTTCTTGGTGTGGAGTCGTAGTCTTGTACAGCTTCTTTCCGAATGTGCCCAGTCTCGTGTATTTCCTGTTAAAATGCTTACCTAGTGCTATATAAAACTTGAAAACTAAGATTAAGCACTTAATTGGGCTTTTTTGCATGAAATTAGGGGGTTAAATGACCCCGGAAATAGTGTATAAAATGACACATTTATCAAATACCCCATACACTTGGGATTTCGATTGTCCTTAGCAAATGGGGATTTCTACTATAGTCAATAGCAATATAAGGGTCATTTAACCTACTCTTTAAAAGCATCTTACAACACAACCTTCTAGACCTCGTAATTAAAAGCACGGAAAGTATATACTAGCACCTCACATAAGTGTTTGGGATTCTCTCTTTCTCTTGGGTGTATAATAAATTATAACATAATGGGAAACGGAAAATCAACACTCATTACCTGTCATAGCATATAAACTACCATAGACTTGGTAAAGGATCAAACCTCCACCGCTAGACGCAAGTATTATTCATTACTTTTCCAGGGGAGGTGTTTTCTGAAACATTTCTAGCCGTTTTTGGGTAGAAAATTTGAATTTAAAATATTTATTTTAAAAAAAACATTTCTTCTAAATGTAAAAAATATTTTGTAAAAGTTATAAAAATGTTTGTAACATTTTATAAAAAATGTGAGGTTGAATAAAAATTCTTTTGATCATAAAATGCATTAAGCATTTATTTATTCATACCTTTGAGTGATTAAATTTTTGAAATGAAAATTTACTACTAATTACTTGTTTACGTTTAATTTTACATTGAGCGTTTTTACATTTTGTGATTATCAAAACGTAGAGAGGTCGAAAAATATTAATAACGTTTTTAGGCATTATTTCTATCAACACATATAATACATCATGGGGGTTTATAGATACACCCCTACACTTGAACTTTTACATACTCGATATTTATAATCTAGCTAATGACCCGAATTGAGGCGGATCAACATAACATGGAGCTTATTGAGCTCTATTAAGGTAATAAGTTACTTCTTCCCTAATTCTTTATAAGATGAATACTACAATGAATCCCAATCGTCCCAAAACAGTATCTACAAGGATAAGGACTTAGCAACCGTGTACTCAATAATTAACTTGGGTTAAAACAATAATGTGCTAAAGGTGAGTACATACAAGGTAGGCTAATGTGATTTGGGTGTAACAATTGGTTAAAGGGTGACAATGCTCTTCATTAATAGTCCGGCTAAACCAGAAAATTATGAGAATCGTGAAAAGGATAGGCTCGAAGGGTTGTACTAGGGGTATCATGCACTAAAAATGAGTGCATGGCAAAGGCGTGGGATAGTTATATAGTCGATGTGACCATAATAACAATTACATGTTTAAAACATGGGTTAATCCTAGTGCCTCTTGTCTAGCAAATCCTAATACTTACTATGCGGTCTCGGGATGCATCACAAAAACAAGTTTTAGAATTTAATATACTACCGGTACACTCATATAATTTAATACCGGTACCAATGCTCTAGAAAAGGCGACAAAGATCATACGCACACATCCGTAACGACAGAATAGACACATATGACTGCATTCGAACCTTAACTCGAGAAAGCTAAAGGTATAAATTATCTTGAGTATCAAAAATAGATACCCGAATTCCTAAAGATCTAAAGGTGAACCTCACATTTTTGGGGTGGAATTTTGAGGGTTTTTGTGCTAGTCATAACATTCCTATCTATGAGACGCTATTAATACTCGGTTTTCGTTGGTATGTGTCATAAAAAAATTTAGGTCAAAATGACCTTTTACGCTATGTTTCGATATATTACCCATCATTTTAAGGAACAAGCAAATGGCAAATGAAGGAATAGTTTCTAAGGCTTATTTCCCCCTACACTTAAGTTGAACATTGTCCCTAATGTTTTTTAGAAGTACCCGTAAAAACAAATAAAGGGAAAAGAAAACAAGTAAAAGAAACTAGTACTCCCCTGGTTTGCTCAATAATAAAGCAGAAACATGCGATAACTGGTTAAATCGTCCTCCAAGAATCGTCTAATAAAACTTCCTAATAACTTTAAAGTTTCTTCTCATCAAATATAACTTGTAATCAAAGACAATGGCAACTACACCAAGCATAAAATCAGCGGGATAAATATAAATACAATGAGAGTTTAGGGTTTGACTCTATGAAAGCAGTAAATATAGGATGAGAGTAATGATGTAATCATAGGTTTCTGCAGGATTATAAAAGAATTACAAATTTTAAATGTTGTGCAAATTATTTTTTCGGAAATACTAGAAAATTTTCTAATTTTCTTGTAGCTAGGCTGACGACGCCGTCAGGATGTCTCCAGCCTCTAAGAGAATTTTCTTTAAAAAATTTCCTGCATGCGATTATATAAGTTATTTTCTGTATGAATTACTGCATGAAACATGAGATTAGTCAATACAATCATATGACTCGAAACTGAAGTGGATTAATCTAAACAATTTATTTATCATGTTTGAATTGGTTCTTAAAAACCGAATATTTCCTCTACACTTATTTGTTGCAAACTATCTTTGATTGAAATTAAGACGAGGTTAAAGACAAAACAAAGCATGATTATGAAAATGATGAATTCAAACACAAAGAACAAATGAGAAAAAGTAAAACACAAGACATACCTAACATGCAATAAAAATAAACATTAGGTTGCCTCCCAAGAAGCGCTTGACTTTGTTCGAGTCACGAGCCTGACTCTACCCTTATTTAACAGATAAAGGGGAGGGTTCCCCTACACTTAAGTTCAAGTGAGGGTGATAGTAATGGTACACACCATTGTGGTAAAGAGGAGCCATATGCGGGAAAAGTGGTTGAAATATATGCTCTAAATGGTGTGAGTCTTTGATCCTAACTTTCTCTACTTCTTTTAGCTTAATGGGTAAATTAAGTCCTCTTCCTAGAAAAGAAACTTGTTTAAATTCTAATTCCCAATCATCTTCTACCATCTCCAATTTCTAAAAATCAATACCTAGGGATCCACTTTGTCCTAATAAACCTGATTTAAATCCATAATGTTTCTTAGGATCATCAATGCATGAGTGATAATAGCAATACGTATCCTTAGGGTGGAAAGACGCCACGAGAGATGAAGGTGGTGTATGAATGGTCAAATTATCTAATACCTTCATCCTAAAACTATCTGGACTATGTGGTTTGATGGGTGGTTTGAGGCCTCTTTCGTTTCCTAGACTTACATCTAAGGGTGGACAATTAGGTAAGGGTTGTGGTTGAGGCTCCGGTTCATCAAAACTAGGAACATCCCTAAAGCTAAGAGTAATGTCATGATTACAAGTATTCAAGCCTAAATCCTCTAGTTGTGTTTTGTCCAAAGGTTCTACCTCTATCGGTGTTCCTAAATTCTCTTCTACTTCTTCCGGGTAAGTCACGGGCGGTGTGTATACCTCAAATGATTGAAGGACTTGTGGGGTACTTTGTGGGCTCAGATTTTCTACCTTATCCCAGTCTATACCCATATGCATCTCAACACAAACATTCTCATCTCTAAACAATCTTTTTGCTTGAGCCTTCAAATTTGCTAATTCTTGTTCGGGAATAATGTTTGGTGGGTTGCCCTATTCTTTTTGGCCTTGGGCGAAATTTTCTATGGCTTCCCATGCTTCTTCACCACTTAATTCCCTAAGGTTCCCGTTTGCTGCAAAGTCAAGGTCCATTCGGGTATAGTCGTCGACATGATCATAAAAGAATTGAGTAAGGGACCATAAATCGAGGCCATGATGAAGGACTCTTTGGATTAAGTTTTTGAAACGAGTCCACACATCGTAGATAGATTCATCTTGATGTTGTTGAAACACCAAGGTATATCTTTGGAATGGGAAGGTTGTGGTTCGTGGTGGGTTTTGGAAGGGTGTGGTAGGTGGTCTTTCATACATCATGATAGTGAACGAAAGAGTTACAAACAAAAGGCACAAAGAAAAGATAGAATACAAGAAAGCTAATATACTAAAAATAAAATCTCACTTAAAAGGATTCAAGCGAGTAGAACTAAGCTAAACTAAGTTCGAAAACTAACTAGTCCCCGGCAACGGTGCCAAAAACTTGATGCGGGTGCCGTTAAGACTTCAACAAGAAGTTTTACAACTCTCAAGGCAGTGTACCTAATCGCTGTAGCGTAGTATAGGCAAGACTCAGGGGTTGTTATCGTTCTCTAGGGGAATAGGTTGGGAAGGCTCGAACATGGCTTAGCCGAGATCTACGGGATTGAAAGGAGATTATTTTTTGTATTTTTATATTTTATAGAAAGCATGTAAAATCAATAGTTTTAAGAGGTTGGTTGATTAACTATTTAATTAAACTAAATATAATCTATACTACTGGTGATAACTTTATAATAAGATAGTGTATTTACTTAATCATGCATTACTCATCAGATTGCTTCTCCTAATCTTGTTGCCTTGTCACACTCGTGATGATATGTGTGAGTATTTCCTAAGTCATAAACGAATTACACGAACCCGCCATCTATTTAATATTTTGTTAAGGCAACGCATAAGTAAGGTAGTATGAAGACTATTACAAGGCCCCTAAGAGTATATTAAATGCAATTAAAATATCTTAAGAGGGATCAACCATATTGGGAGTAAGGTAGTATGAAGACTGTTACCAGATGGTATCCTTTCTACACTTCTCGCATTTCCCTAGACTTCTATGCCAATTTAATATCTTATGGATAGTTTTCTAAAGCATAACGCGCACATTCATCACAAGAAGCAACATCTACAATCCAACTTTCATGCAATCATAAGTAAATACAAGGGAGGGTTTAGCCTAACATGTTATAAAGGAAGCAATAACATAGATCAATCAAACAACACATAGACATATTGAATGATTAAAGATAAATAATCTTACTTGATTAAAACATAGATCAAGGTCACTTACAATAGGGTTTTTAAGCCCTAAAGATGGCCTAAAAGCTGACAAAGTACTTAGGGTTTGGCTCCCAAAAGTTATACAAAGTTACACACTTAATAACCTAAATTCGGTTTTGTATATATAGAGAAATCTTTGCGACGGCGTCCAGTTGTAGTCGCGACTCCGTCACAAGATGGAATCTTCTAGGTCTGATTTAAGTTGGTTACGTCTTGATGTCGTCGTCAATTTTCTGAAGTCGTCACTAGATACATCACGACAGCGTCGCTTTATGCCTGCGACGCCGTCTCCACACTATGTGAGCACGATTCTTTAAGAGATTTGGTGTAGGTCCGTAGTCTTGTCCGTTTCTTCTCCAAATGAGCCCAAGTCACGTGTATTTCCTCCAAATGCCATCCAAGTGCCAAAAACCTAAAAACAAACGATTAAGCACATAATCTGGGCATATTTGCATGATTTAAGGGGTTAAATGACCTTGAAATAGTGTATAAAATGACACCTCATTAGTCATCAAGTTATCTCCTTCTTCTATCACCGTGTTTATTTCTTGCCTTTTAATTTATGGGGCGTCTAATACTTCAACCAAGATCTCCTTGGTGAGATGATTAAATGCCACTGAGGCTAGCTTGCTTAATAAGTCGACGTTTTGATTCTTATTTTGCGGTATGTTCTTGATTCTAAATTCTTGAAGTACTTAATGTACTCCTTTGCCTTGGACATGTGCTTGATCATGCTTTATTGGCAGGCTACATAGCTATCGTTTATTTAGCTAGCCGCTAGTTTTGAGTCCACATTGATAGACAGTGATTGTACCTTCATCTTTTTGGCGATTCTTAATCCTGCTAACAGTGCTTCGTACTCAGCTTGGTTGTTTGTGTTTGTGAAATTGAGTTGAAGGGCATATGTGTATTTTGTTTTTGTTGGGCTGATGAGGACCAGTCCAGCCCCTGAGCCTTTAGTGCTTGAAGCCCCATCAGTATAAAGTATCCATTCTTATTTGCAATACTTCTAGTGGTCAATCATGTATAGGGTGGTCCGTGGTACCATGTCGTCACTGCTTACCGGTACCTTGTTTATAAAATCCATGAGGATTTGGCCTTTTATGGCACTACGAGGTTCGTATGAGATGTTGTATGCTCCTAATTCCACATAATATTTTGCCAATCTTCCTGATGCTTCTGCTTTGTTTAGGATTTGTTTAATGGGTTGATCCGCGATGATTGTGATAGAATGGGCTTCAAAATATCTCATGAGTCTCCTGGATACATGTAGGAGTGCTAAGGCTACCTTTTCTAACAGAGCGTAGTTCCTCTCGGCATCATGTAAACTCCTACTCACATAATGTACCAGACATTGCCTTCTTTTCCTCTCTGCCATTAGTACTGCACTGACCGCCTCTTTGGATGTCGCTAGGTACATGTACAATGCTTCTTTGGGCTATGGTGTTGTTAGAGATGGTAATGTTAGAATCATTTTCTTGATTTCTTGGAAAGCGTTTTATGCGTCTTTAGTCCACCGGTAGTCATCTTTGTTTTCTTTGGTTATATCTTTTAAGGTCTTAAAGAAAGGTAAGGATTTCTCGGCCGAACGGGAGAGAAAGCGATTTAAAGCTGCTAGCTTTCCTGACAAACTTTGCATTTAACCCTAAGTTTTGGGAGATTGCATTTCCGCTATATCTTTTGTTTTAGCCGGATTTGCTCGAATGCCTTCCGAGGTCACTAGGTACCCTAGGAGTTTTCCTTCTTCCACCCCAAATGAACACTTTTTAGGATTCAGTTTCATGTTAATTCTTCTGAGATTATCAAAGGTTTCTGCTACGTCTGCTATCAATTTGCTTTTAACTACCATATTATCAACATATGCCTCCAAGTTTTATCCTATCTGTGACTGGAATGCTTTGTCCACCAACCTTTGATACATTGCCCTTGCATTTTTGAGACCAAACGACATTTTGGTGTAACAAAATGTCCCTTGGTCCGTGTTGAAGGTAGTTTTTTCCTCGTCCTCTTTTGCCATTTGCACCTGGTGGTAACCTTTGTATGCGTCTAAGAAACACTTGAAGGGAAACCCCATGACCGAGTCTATCTTACGATCTATCTCCAGGAGAGGATAATAATCCTTTGGGCATGCGAAGTTTATGTTTTTGAAATCTATGCACATCCTCCAGCTTCTATCTCCTTTTTGTCACTAAGACTGGGTTTGAAATCCATGTGGGGTATTTTACTGGTTTGACTATCCTGGCTTTTAGCCATTCGACCACTTCTTGTATTACCACTTGGCTTTTTTTTAGTAGAACACTTTTCTTTTTTGGATGACTGGAGTGACTGATGGGTTGGCATTGAGGGTGTGCTTGATGATTCTCCTTGGTACCCCGGTCATATCTGAAGGTTCCCATTCGAAAACATCTTTGTTGTCTTTGAGGAGATTTTATAGTTGGGTGGAGCCTTCCGGAGATAAGTTTTTGCCTATTATGACTAGCTGGTCCGGATAAGCTGGATTGACCAATACCTCCTCCATTGGGTCGGTTTTCTCCTGCGGCTTTACCTTTTCTAATGGCTTGTTCGCCTGTTTCTTCCCAACTCTTCTGCACTTGAATACCAAGGCCGTCTGGGATACTAGCATTGCAATTCCCCATGGAGTTAGAAATTTCATCATCCCGTGGATGGTGGAAGGTATTGCTCTCAGCTGCTTTAAGCCAGGGCGCCCTAATATTATGTTGTAGGGAGAAGGGGCTGAGATAACGGTGAACTTCATGATTGCCTCCTACATAGACCGTCCCCTCTGAAACATACATCCAATTCTATTTTACCCAGCGGCTTGACTTGTTCTCCTGAGAATCCCGATACGGTTGTATGTATCTCTGTCAATCTAGACTTTATAGCCGGGTGAAGCATGTTAAAACAATGCTCGTATATGATTTCTATGGACGCCCCTTCGTCGACATGTATCCTGTGTACTAGATATCCTTCGATCTCGACTTCTACCATGATTGCTTGTTCTGAAAGGTCTTTTGCACGTACCGGCGAAAACACTATGGGTACGTTCATCTAATCTTCGTCTATCATCCTGGATTTTCTTTTCTGACAATCCACTACACAATTTACCATGTTTATTATTTTTCCCTTATGAGGACCATTCCCCTTTTGCCCACCTTTTCCCTTCTGCCTCACATCCCTGATTAGATGATTTAGCTTGCCGGACTCTAAAGCTATTTCCAACCGCCTTTTCAAGTGGAAACAATCATTTGTGCTGTGGTCTTTTTCATTGTGATAGTCGCAGTATCTGTTAAGGTTTTCCTTACTTGGGACCCCTACCAGAGGGGGTGGTTGTGGCAGGTGTAACTGGTGTTCCGTGGCGAGTATTTCTTTTGGGGTGCTTACCAATGAATCCAAAGTTAGTACAACCATGTTATCCTTGTGATGCTCTTTTGTTCGTGGGAATTTTTGCTGAGGGAGATATGGTGCCACATAAGGCGTATGGTGTCCTTGCGGTCAGAAGAAAGGATGATTGTCTCGCCTTCGATGAGTGTTACCGTACAAATTTTTTTATGACTGGTCATTCTTCTGCACCTATTGATTCACTCCTTCCCTCCGTTGAAATTCCCCCCTCGACATCTTTGTGTTACGAAGAGCTTCTTCCGATCGGACATAGTCGTCCACCCTTTTGAGCATTTCATCAACTGTCTTGGGTATGCTGTCTTAGAAGCGTTTTGACAATTCAGGACACTTATGAGAACTCATAAATGATGAGATTTGCATTAGTTTCGAGTAGGGGTGTCGGTAGGGTCGGGTTGACCCGGCCCGAACCCAAACCTGATAAGGCTTATCGGGTTGGGTTAAATCGGGTTCAAAGTTCTTGTCGGGTGGTTTTGACCAAACCCGATAACCCGATATTGTTATCGATTCGGGTTAGGTTTGAATTATTTTTCTTATCGGGTTATTGGGTCAACCCGACAAGACCCAAAAAATGCAATTAATATGTTTTTTAAATACTTCGTAATACATGAGACAACAAATACCTTACAGATGGTATAACACTATAATGTTTCGTTTATGTGTCTAAGTGCGTTAAGACTTTAGAGTACTTTATTTTGTGTATGATAAGTTCACAGTTAAAATGAATATCACATTTGGATTACATGACTCAAAGAAGGAAATATCCAAGGATGACTAGATGACACTGAATGCATGCATAAGAAAATAAAAATACTAGAACCATAAGTGGGAGTGTAGGACCTAATATAATTAACGAATAACACATCAGTGTGTGGTTACATTGTGACTTAGAAAAACTAAAATTAATTATATGTTCACAGTGGCACAATTTCAGCAAAGCACAGTAAATATTCTATGAATTCGAAACAATCAGGAAACAAAAGTAACTCAGAAGATGCCAGATGCTTACAACCATGAAATCAACCAGAAATTTTATTCGAAAACTATGTAATGTTTACTTAGAGTTGGGTTAATCTTATAACCCGACAACCCAAAGCACCCGACCCGACTTAACCCGACTCAATAATCACCCGAACCCGATCTCTTATCGGGTCGGGTTGCGGTTCACTTTTAAAAAATGCAAAACCCGACTCAACCCGACCCGACAAAACAGACAACCCCGATAACACCCCTAGTTCTGAGACACTTGGAATGGCGTTGGATTCACTGACCCACCTTTCCTTGAAATTTGGGAGAGTTTCATTTGCCCTCCGAACAATTTTTGAGATTTCCATTGGGTCTTTGGCACATGCTATGAGCATTTCGAATCGATTCAGGAACTTCTCCTGCAAGTCCCCCTAATTGTCAATACTACCAGGAGGTAACTTATCGAACCATGCCCTTTCCTTTCCATCCAGCGTCTGCTGGAACATCCAACGCCATATTGGCATAGGCCATTCCCCTTGGTTATCCATACTTGTGAACCGGGTTATGTGGTCCTCTAGGTCACCCGTGCCATCGTAAAATTTTGTATTTGTCGATAATCTATGCCCTGGGGCTGAAAACTCAATGATTTGTTTTGTGAAGGGGAATTTCAACACTTCCTTGAATCGTTTTCTTAGATCATCATCCGTCACGACCGCTTTCCCTTTGGCTCATGTGTTTGCCGTGGCTGCCTTTTCTTTGCCTTTTTTCGGAACAACCTCCTCCATCTCTTCGTTAGTATCCTCATCTTCGTCATTGAAATCTAGCAGCATAGGTTTGATGAGGTCGCGATTACTTGGCTCTTTTAGGAGCTCTTTGAGGACGGAAAGGTGTCCTTCTATTATGCTTCGATTCGTAGCATTTTAGCTAGATGTTCCTTCATTTCTTGCTTCATTAATGGGGGTGGATGGTTCTAGACCCGTCATTCTATAGCACTAGGCATATTGAATTTAGGTCCCACGGAAGGCGCCAATTTGTTAAGGCAAAGATCCGCTGGGTAGAGAAACGTCCCACCAGACTTGAGTCTTTAGCCTCATCAAGCCTGTATATAAAAGTAACGCACGTTAGCCTCGCCCCGGGTATGACCCCAAGACCAAGCTCCTGCGTGAGAGTAAGTAATGGATTATAAGTGAAGCCGAGAGGCGATGGATTTAAACAGAGTAAATGCATATGAGTAAAAGTAGATGATTGCATTGAATGAGCTTGGGGTATTTATACTACTCTCAACACTGTTGATGTTTACTGTTCATGAAACCTAAAAGGATGGTCACACCGAGCTACCTTGTACTTCTGTCAGGCGGCGTGTCTATGTAGGGACAAGATCCCTCAAATCCCGGGTTGACGGCATGGGACTGAGGATTGCTAAAAACCGGCGGTGATTAGCAGGTTGCATGGTCAATAGCGTGTATTGGTCTTTTCTAATGTTTTTATATCTATCCTTTAATATGCCACGCCCGAACCGAGAGAACCCTGCCGGATGACGTTTATGGCTTTGCCTAGGTCCAAGTATATAGGCCGTGCGGCCTGGGCCTAGCGGCCATATACACAAACAACAATAGCAATAACATTTTGTTTGCGCATTGTAACGAGTTAGAGCCACATATATTTTTTAGTTATGGATATATTTTCATTATGTTCATCATTTTATTAATTAGATCACCAAAGATATAAGGGTAAATTAGAAATAGGTCATGTAATTTTGGTTAGTTCAATCCGTGTGAAAACAAATTTTTTTATGTGTAACCACCTTGATTTGGAGTTCTAGAGTAAAAGAAATATCATATTTTTATAGCCCCTCATAGCTTCAGGTGTGACAACACACCATATCTCACTTTTTTATGTCACATCATGTTATATCAACTTTTTAATGTATTATTATTTTGGTTCTCATTCATAAGCTACAAGTTATGAACATGTCATTATACTCCGTAAGATGTTATATAGTCAATAAATTATAGCTACATCTGTTTACTGTAAATCTTTATAAGAAAAAAGAAATTAGCTTACAACTTATAACATAAGCTATAGCTTTAGCTAATTTTGTCAAACACATGCTACTCTATGTTTAAACATCAACATAAATACATAAAAGGGCAAATGGTCTGAAAATGCATCGAAGTTACCACCATTTCCTTTTGTCGGCTATGAACTTTTAATTTTTCTTTTGTGTGCCACCACTTTGCTAATCTTCCTATTGTAGCCATGATTAGTAAAAAATTTGACGTGGCAACTTTTTAATACATTTTTTCAGTTTTACTTTTTTTGCCAATGTTATATATGGCCTCTATACTTTACCTTTTAACATTTTGCACCTCTTTATCTCATCCCTTCTTAATATTATCACTATCCATTTCTTCAAAATCTCTTCTTCATCTTCCATTCCATCATAGATTGACACACACTTAATATTATCATTATCCATTTCTTCAAAATCTCAAATAAAGATTCAAACCCGATTCTTAAAACTTAATAAAAAATGTCAAACCTAATTTTTGAGATATATACCAAGGGTAATACGGCCACTTCAAAAAGATAGATCTACTTCAGTCAATAGCAAAATGAGCACTGACAATTCAGATCTAGCAACAAAAAGCTGCTCTTTATGACCCTATAGAGTCTCCATTATCGATTGAAAAAACCCTTAAAAGACAAGTTACAATTGTTCTAATAATAACTGATTTTGATATTGTGGCTATCCTCTGGTGTCCCTAGAAAACCGCCAGCTGGCAAATATGCACATGATCAAGAAAGTTATCCTAAACTCGTTGAACTCCTTATCAACAGTCCTGAATATGCATCAAATCTTTTACACGAAATAACTACGCATGTGTCCGAATCAAATGCAAAACATGTTCGGAAACAATAACTTCGGACCCATGAAACGATGGGGACTAAATGGCTGAATCATCATATCTTCCGAGGTTAATCATCTATAAGCATCCTTTGGCTTTCGTCAAACAAATTGAAGAACTCATATAGGATTTCCATAAATCCTCATCCTTAAAGCTTGCTGCCTTGAAGATTTTAAGGTAATTTCTATTAAAGGCTAAGGTACGTCTCACTCTTTAATTACGTAAATTACAGATTGGTATATGATATACTTAGTATTAGTGATAGTTAGGAAATATGGTAGTCACTAGAAATGCCATTCGTTGGCTTTCTAGTTTTTAAAAGAATTTGTTCATTAGGAACCATTCTTTCACATGGATTATCCATGAACTACTATAAAATGGAAATCTTCTATGGCCACGAACTCATGTAGACGAAGAAAAATGAGTTAGTGGATAATAATTAACATAGAAGTAGGATTAGTTTCGCATCAAAAACGTCTTAAACCACTATGGATGAAACAAACTCCATTCCACCTCGATGCTCGCCTCAACTACGTCTATCAAAATCTCCTTGTTGAAATCTTAACTCTATTCCAATCTCTCATCCTCTACAATATCTACTCTTTCCCATTTTAAAACGTATCAATTAATTTTTCGTTCGAAGAAATTAATTCATCATGTTCGCAAGAAGTCTAGTAACTAAATCATCTTATTTATTGACATCCTGATTATCTCGTCCGAGATAGTCAAAGAAACTTTTTAATTAAAACAAAGAGTTAATTAAAAATTGTCAATATTCATTCTCACAAAACTAGCCAAAAATAGAAGAAAATATTTTTTTAGGTGGCGGCTCCCTTAAAATTAAGGGGACCGCCTATCTGCGAAACCAAACACCCCCTTACAGTCGAATTTTATACCAAAACATCACTTTTCTCTCTTCCCTCTTCCCCTACCTGCTGTGACGAAAATACCATCACCATTGCCATCAAAATCAAAACCTTAAATCTTCCAATTAACCAAAATTCGCAAAGGGCTTTCACTAACAAGTAAATCAACAACACTTCTTGTAAGTTTTTCAACCTTCTTGTTGTTTGATTTCATCCAATTTTTTTATTAATCAAAATTAGAGGTTTTTCATTATTGTTATATTTCTTGATTTAGTCTAGGATTTCCATAACTAAAATGATTCACATAGTCATAGGAACACTACAACCTTGATAGGATTGAATCAAAACACTTATTGAGTCAAAATTTTAAGAACATTTATACTAATGATCATATGGCTGAATTTTTGCATATGTGTATTTTTAAAACTTACACATTGTTGATTAATCCCAAAACATGTTAAAAATAATCAAGTATTGATTATCCAAACATATATATATATATATATATATATATATATCAAATCAATGAGTAAAATTTTATAAAAATAAAGGAGTGTTTGGATTATCTCCTAGGATGATTATTTAGAGTCGAGATGGCCATCACTACATTTTATCACGTATATAAACACGTGACAAACTAGTGTGAGTCATCAAAATATATAATTCATATATATTTTGACATATTGGACAAGATTTCTATCCATAAGGGAGCGTTTAGCTTATCATGAATTAATAAGAATTTTTGAGTCAAAATAAATACTTTACTAGTAATAAGCCAATTGCAAACAAACTCACATGAATTGACGAAATATAGAATCTAATGTATACATTTGTCAATACTTAAAGTTGAGTTAAAAATAAACTAAGGAACATAAAAATTACTTCTTAGGTTTTTATTTTTTAGAGTCGAAGTAATTTTGGTTCCACATATAGTATTTTTCTTACATACTCTTTTTATTTTTTATTATTTTTTTGCATTTTTTTTTGACATTGTTGTTGACTTATTTAGGTGACAAAAATGCTGAAAGCTACTATCACCGATATATCAATCACAAAATCCTACATCTCAAAAGTATCCAAAATTCTCGGCATCTCCCCTACTATTGCCCAATTCTACAAACCTATTGAAAACCGCAACATTCACGAAGGTCGTGTTGTTGATCAAGCCTACTACAAATCCAACAATATCGAGCGTCTCTTTACTAACATCCTCTTCAATTGTCTCTTTCAAATCAACGAACCAATTGTTCCGAGATTTATTCTATACTTCTATAGTCAAGTCACGGTACAAACCGATGAATATGGCTATCTTGTCATCTCTTTTATGATTCAACACGAATTCATAACTCTTACTCTCGCTCAATTCAATCAAATCCTCAAAATTCCATACAATGGTCAATCCGTTTTTACAAACAAGTGGGACCTTGCATCTCTTGAATGTTCTTAAGAAATCGAGGGACCATATTACACCGATCTTCCTACTCCCGACGACATTCGACGACTTCTTGAATTGGAACGTGTCATGGTAGACCGTACCATTAAAAGTCAAACAGTCGCTCTCAATCCAAATCAAATTCTCACCAAAGAACTAAGCCCCGACATGAAGCAATGGGAAGAACTCAATCGAGAGAATGTGTTCGGACTAGGAGAACATCAGGACCATCTTCCTGATGCGTATTTTAGAAGCATGGAAAAATTCCAGCATCAAAAGACCTCCAACCGAAGACACCGCAAATGAATGGCTTGCAGAGCGGATAATAGAACCTTATGTTAGAGAGTCGGATGTTTGCTTTTACATGCCAGGGTTTCCTGCTTCTTTTGGTGAGCTTTGAATTATGGCACACATGTTATTAATTTAACTCCCTTGTTTCCTTTGCGATTTGATGTTCTCTGACTATGTTGGAGCGGCAAAGGATGTTTCATACCATCATTACGAGTCTTTGGATGTAAAGCATATGTGGCATATATCCCATAAGATGAAGATCAAAGCTTTGATGTGAAGAATAAGCCATGTGTTGTCTCGTGTATGGTCCAATATGAACTTGGGTACAGTTGTATGACCCCAGTACAAAAGAAACTTGTTCGCAGCCGAGATGTAGAGTTTTGACAAAAGGAACAATACGTTGAAAGATGTCGAGAAGACTGAGAAGGAGAACAGATTCCTCAACATAAATGATGATCATATTGACTTATATCCGGTTCCCTCCAAACATTTTGATGCACATTTTGAGATGATATTCAGGAAGTTAAGAACAAAATGATTAAGAACATGGTGCTGATGATGTTGAAAGCTCAATAAGAGCAACCAAACCTAGATGAAGACGTTCATCCTGAGTTGCCAGTGCCTATGCAACCGATTTGTTCCATTAGGCGTCCACCAGAGATCATCATCCTTTCACAACGCTATACCTGTCAAATGAGTATGTTATAACTCACTGATGGGGAGAGCCTCGAGTGTTATGCAAGAACTATGGAAAGATGAACACAAGAAAGAATGGTTTGATGCCATGCAAGATGAATGAAATCCTGTATGAGAATAATACCTTAGAGTTATTGACGAAGTTGCCTAAGGGCAAGAGAGCTTGAAAACAAATTGGTTTACAAATTGAAGACTGAAGAGTATACTCCAAGACCCGAAGGTACAAGCCAGATTGTGGTTAACAGGTTTCAGTCAGAAGAAAGGTATTGATTTTGATGAGATTTTCTCTCCAGTCTGCAAATTGGGAGCTATTCGAGTTGTTCTTTGTTTTGACAGCTAGTCTCGATCTTGAGGTGAGCAAAATGGATGCCAGATAGCTTTCCCTCATGGTGATCTGTAGTAAAGAAATCTATATGGAACAACCTGAAGGTTTCAGGTTAAGGGAAGAAGACTACAAGTACCGTGTGTAAGACTTCAAAGAGTTTGTATGGGTTAAAGCAAGCACTGAGACAGTGTACAAGAAGTTGAGTCGGTTATAGGGAACAAGGCTTCCGAAGACTTTTTCTGATCATTGTGTATTTCTTCAGAGTTTGGTGATGATGACTTCATCATCTTATTGCTATATGTTGATGATATGCTGATTGTTGGCAAGAACATTGGAAGAATTGCCCAATTGAAGCAAGATTTGAGCAAATCCTTTGCTATGAAAGACTTGGGGCCAGCAAAACAAATCCTTGGCATTCAGATTTTCCAGCGATAGAGGTGCCGAAGTTGCATATATCACAAGAGCAATACATTGAGAAGGTGTTGCGCAGGTTCAACATGGATAAAGCTAAAGTGGTTAGTTCCCCTCTAACTCCCAACTTTAAGCTTACTGATAAGGATTGTCCTTCTTCTAAGAAGAATATTGAAAAGATGGATAGAGTTTTCCGATAATGCCCCTTCAGCGGTTGTACTTAATTATACTATGGTGTATACAAGCCGGATTTAGCTCATGCGTTGGTGTTGTCAGTCGGTTCCTGTCAAATCCTGGTAAGAAGCATTGGGAAGCTGTTAAATGGATATTTTGATATCTGCGAGGTACTTCCAAATTGGGTATCACATTTGGAAATGGGAAACCCATGCTTGTTGGTTACACAGACTCAGATTTGGCTGGAAATAAGGACAACATGAAGTCCACTTCTGGATATTTGATGACCTTTGCAGGGGGAGCTGTCAAGCCAATCAAGAATTGCAAAAGTGTTTGGCCTTGTCTACACAAAGTCCGAGTATGTGTCAACAACGGAAGTGCCAAAAACTATTGTGGTTGAAAAGGTTTTTGCAAGAACTTGGTTTCAAGCAACAACGTTATGCGGTTCTTTGTGACAATCAAAGTACTATTCACCTTGCTAAGAATTCGATGTTTCATAAAAGAACAAAACATATTGATATCCGGTATCATTGGATTAGAGATGCCATTGAAGATGGTATGTTTGAACTTAATAAAGTTCATACGGATGATAATGCTTCCGATATGTTGACGAAGGCTGTAGCAAGAGAAAAGTGAAGATCGTTTGCTCGAATTGCCGGGATGCGAACACATCCTCATAGACAGAAAAGTGGGGAGATTGTTGGTATTTTCTTAGTTCCATGAGATTACGAGCCCAACCCATTGGGGAACCAGATTGGTCCTATTTAAGTCCTTAAAAAGGCATCTCCTTATGCTCATTATAAAGTGTGAAAAACAAGAGAGAAGAGAGTAAGAAAAGAAAAAAAAGAAGAAGATTTTCAGAGTTCTTATCACCCAAAACCCAGCAGCAGTGTTTCGTCGATCCCCGGAGTTTGCACCGTCAGATCGTCACGATTTTTGGACTGAAGCTTCCTTGCATATAAAGGAAGGTTTTGACCGTTGGGATCTTGATTTTGAGGCTGGAGCTGGAAGTTCTGTTTTCTGTACCCGGAGCAGATTTACAAGTAGTTTGGGTGATGATTCTTCCTTTTCTAGTTCTTTTTTTGTTTGACATAAGTATTCTTGATATTGATTCCAAATTATGATGAATGCTGTATGCTCTATTTTTATCTATAGACGACTTTAAAATATTTTGTGTACCTCTCTGCTTGATTAGTGATTAAGCGGCACTGAGGTGTCCCGTGGTTTTTTTACCCACTTTGGGGTTTGATTCCACGCTCAAAGCTTGGTGTTCTATGGTGTGTGTTTGATTAACTTTATAACCTGCTGATTTTTGGTGATTTGATATTGGTTGTGGGGCTGGTTAGAGTTACTTTTAGTTTGCCTTATTTGTTTACTTCCTCATAGGTTCATACGGGTTTGGGTAAGTGCTGTCAAACGAAGGTTTTGCTTCCGCATTTGTGTTTATACCATTGTGACCCATTGCACTTTACCCGTCAGATTGGTATATGATATACTTAGTATTAGTGATAGTTAGGAAATATGGTAGTCACTAGAAATGTCATTTGTTGGATTTCTAGTTTTTAAAAGAATTTGTTCATTAGGAACCATTCTTTCACATGGATTATCCATGAACCACTATAAAATGGAAATCTTCTATGGCCACGAACTCACGTAGACGAAGAAAAATGAGTTAGTGGATAATAATTAACATAGAAGTAGGATTAGTTTTGCATCGAAAAAGTCTTAAACCACTATGGATGAAACAAACTCCCTTCCACCTCGACGCTGCTGCCTCAACTAACGTCTTCAAAATCGCACTATTGAAGTTTAAGTCCATTCCAATCTCTCCATCCTCCACAATAGCTAACTCTTTCCCATACAAACGTATCAATTAATTTTTTTGTTCGAAGAAATTAATTCATCATGTTCGCAAGAAGTCTAGTCACCAAATCATCTTATGTATTGACATCCTGATTATCTCGTCCGAGATAGTCAAAGAAACTTTTTAATTAAACAAAGAGTTAATTAAAAATTGTCAATATTCATTCTCACAAAACTAGCCAAAAATAAAAATAAAAAATTCTTTTAGGTGGCGGCCCCCTTAAAATTAAGGGGACCGCCGGGTATAAAGGTGGCCCCTTAATTAATTAAGGGGACCGCCTATCTGTGAATCCAAACACCACTCCTGCAGACGAATTATATACCAAACATCACTTTTCTCTCTTCCCTCTTTCTCCTACCTGCTGTGAACAAAAACTTTCAAAATTAAACCTCAAATCACCAATCAACCCAAATTCGCAAAGGCAATTACTAACAAGATCCAATCAACAACATACATAGTAAGTTTTTCAAACTTACTTTTGTTTGATTTCATCCAATTTTGTTTCTAATCAAAATTGAGTGTTTTTAATTATTTCCGTACTTCTTAGTTTGGGTCCCCCTAGGAATTCCATAACTACAATGATACCCGTAGTCATAGGAGTACAATAATTTTGATATATATAATATATATAATATCTATATATATATATATAAAATAATATATATATCTATATATATAACTTATACATTGTTGATTAATAAGCCAAAAAACATGTTAAAAACACATCAAGGAGTTGATTATCTAAAACAATACACATTTTCAAATTAACTGATAAAATTTTATAAAAAAAAAGGATATTTGGTTCATCTCGTAGGATCATTGTTTAGAGTCAAAATGACCATCACTACATTTTTATCACGTGTATAAACACATAACAAATTTATGTAAGTCATCAAAGTATATATTTATATATATTTTGATATATTAGACAAACTTTTTGTTTATAAGAGAGCGTTTGGCTTATCATCTCTTAATGAGAATTTTTGAGTCAAAATAAGTATTTTATGATTGATAAGCCAATTGCAAACAAACTCACAGTGAATTGACAAAATACAATCTAAAGTAAACGTTCTTCAAATACTTAAGTTGAGGTTAAAAATAAACTAAAGAACATAATAATATAAAAATTACTTTTTTAGTTTTTAGTTTTTTAGAGTCGAAGTAATTTTGGTTCCACATGTTGTATTTTTCTTACATACTCTTTTTATTTTTGAAATTTTTTTCCTCTTTTCTCATTGTTGTTGACTTGTTTAGGTGACAAAAATATCGAAAGGTACTACCACCGATATATCTCTCACTAAATCCTACATCCCAAAAGTATTCAAAATTCCCGACATCTCCCCTACTATGCTGAATTCTACAAAACTATAAACTCAACATTCAACGAGGGTCATGTTGTGATAAGCTACTGACAAATCCAACCAATATCTATGCGTCACTTACTAACATTCTGCTTCAATTGTCTAATCAAATCAACAACCGTTTGTTTCCGAAGATTTATTCTAACATCAAATAGTCAAGGTCACTGGTACAAAACCATGACTATGATATCTTGTCATCGTTCTTTATGATTCAACACTAATTCATAACTCTGTACTCTTGCTCAATTTGGTCAAAATCCTTAATTTCATATAATGGTCAAGCGTTATACAAACAGTGGGACCTGCATCTCTTGAATATTCCTCAAAGAAAACGAGGGACCATATTGCACACGATCTTCCTACTCATATCCCGGATGACATTCCGACTTCTTGAATTGGAAACGGTCGCTCTCAATCCAAATCAAATTCTCACTAAATAACTAAGCCCCGACATGAAGCAATGGGAAACCTCATAACGAGAGAATGTATACGAACAAGAAGGTCATCAGGACCGTCTCCTCGTTGTCTTGCTCACAAGTTGTATGTGTGGGTTGCCAAGAACAATACAATCTTGCTTATTTCTTTGTCAAAAGAATCGAATGTGCCAGAGCTACTCCAACCGCAAATCTTCCATATGGCATGTTTTTAACTCGTCTTTATCGATACATCATGGAAATATATCCTCATCTTAACAATGGCACCTATGACATTGTTGAATGAGTCATGCGTCCACTTACTCTAAGACAAACCCGTCGACCCCGAAGTGATCATGGAAAATCCCGTCACTCCGTCTCTTCAACCTTCGCCCATCATAACCTTGGATCTTCGTCTCACCAAGGATATGATGAGGAGGATGATGGTGCATCTCGTGCTAGTACCCCATCTCCTACCACTTATCTTAACGCTCTTCATCCACTCAACTACCAAAACCACCATATGCCTTCCTCTTCCGAGCAAACCGATGAAAACAGCTCTTATGCAGCGACAAACCAACCTGCACAAAACCAAACGCAACGAATGCATGAAGAAAGATGCGCGAGGGTTCAAGTCATTTGGAAAGGCATTAAAATGAGTGTTTACAGAAGTAAGGAAGTGAGACATAGAAGAGAATTAGCTAGATAGCTAAATGGTGGTTTAAGAAAATTTTTAACTTGATTATGTGTATGTTCTAAACAACTTGTGTGTGATGTATCTGATTTATTCGGTAAAGATTGGTTATAGTTATCTTTAGATGCTTATTTGGCTAAATGAAGATTTAAACCCTTGGATGGTTAATAATCAACTACTTTATGCTTACTTTGGTTTCATATTTGATGTGTCTATTACATGTTATATAATAAAATGTGCCATAAACTCAATAGGGCTTGCTGCAGTAAACCATACAAAAACAGAAATACACTTCAACAAAAAAAATTCTGAGAAAAATCGTTTTAATAGTGAAAAATGGAAACCAGCAGAGGGCGGCCCCCTTAATTCATACCGGGTGGACTCCTTATCTTTAAGGGGACCGACCCCTAATTAAGAGGACCACCCTAGCAAATCAAAGGTAAAAGAGTATTTTTCCTGCTTTTTGACCCTCTTTTACCTAGTCTCAGCTATCTTTGCCTAGAATGCTCAAACATAATTTGGAATAACTTAAGCTAGTTCAAACTCATTCTATTTATCAAAACCATTTCCTTCCCATAAATCCCCTCCAAATGATCATCTCCACTACACCATTTTCTTCATCATTCATCAACCATTATCAACATCCATGGCATCCACTAAAGCTTCCATTTCCAAAGAGCTCTAGAGAGAACCAATAAAACAACATATTCCACCAAAACATTGTTGTGATTTTAACCCAATATGACAAAAAAATCCAATCACCCAAACTTTAAACACCTCTTCCACCTATTGCATCCTAATGCACCCTCTAAAACTCCATCCACCAAAGACACCTCATCCTCTTTAATTGACTACACACCAAAATCACCAACGTCATCAACATCACTTTTACCCAATGGTTACTTGAACCCACCAACATTTCCTCCTCCAAGAGTTTCTCTACCACCTCCAACTCAAGAAAATGCATCAATGGACATCACTCTCACCCTTTCACCAATTACCCCACTTGATGTCCAATTTGATACTCCATCACCTTCACCACCTATCTTTGGTCATCCCATTCCTTGAAACCTTCTTGAGGCACATGGAGATTCATGTTTGTGTTGCATTTACAATCGTACTCTCATATTTGGATTGAGAGATGAACTCCAATATATGTTTTCATATATTGAACATATGCTCTCACAACCACCAACAACCATCATCCCACCACCTCTATCATCTTCCCCAAACTAAACATACTTTATGTTTAGTTTCTCAAATAATTGTCCATCCACTATTTTGCAAGCAAGTCCTATAGAGCTTTACTAGTTATAGGACTTTTTGTAGTTTAAAATTTTTATGTATGTTAGCATGTTATTTATTGTGTATGCATGAGTGTGGTTCACACACTATTTTATGTTAAATGGATGATTATTGTTGGTTGCATTATCATTATGCTATGTTTTTCCTTACTTGCTACATGATTAAAAATATTTGTATTGTTCTAACTCGTTTTTGTAGCCAAGAAACCATAGCTCGATTCTTTGGTGTCCTCAAACGAGGGGGGACACACATCAAAGGGGAGCATTTATTTTGTCGATTTTACAAGCAATTTTCGACGATTCCTTTTTGATTCTACAAAAAGGGAGAGAAATGACATAAAACTCACTAAATACTTGTTTAAAAATAATTTTATATTTAATGAGTTTAAATTTTGTAATCATCAAAAAGAGAGAGATTGTTGATAGAAATAATGCCTAAAAACATTATTAATATTTTTCACATCTTTACGTTTTGATAATCACAAAATATAAAAACGTTCAATGTAAAATTAAACGTAAACAAGTAATTAGTAGTAAATTCAAAATTATATCACTTAAAGGTATGAATAAATAAATGCTTAATGCATTTTATGATCAAAGGAAATTTTTATTCAACCTCACACTTTTATAAAATGTTGTAAACATTTTTATAAACATTACAAAATATTTTCTACAATTAAAAGAAATGTTTTATTCAAAATAAACATTTTGAAATTCAAATTTTCGAACCTAAAACGGCTTGAAAGTTCCAAAACATCCCCCCTACATAAAAGGACAAACTGGGGAGCGCCTAGTCAAGGGTGGCCCTCTTAAATACACGGGCGGAACCCTTATCTTTAAGGGGACTGCCCATAGGTAGACGCTCCTCCAGAATGTCCTATAAATATTGGACTTTTCCCCACTATTTTCTCACCTTTTGCACTCATTCTTTCTGATCAAAAACAGCCCACACATCTTATTAAAATCCTTTGATCGTTTAATCATAAAGCTTTGTTTCCAAGTGATCCAAGCTCAATTCCTCAAGTGCAAGAGAAGAATACTTCCATCATCAAGTGAAGAAGTATTACATCTCAAGTGTGTATTGGAATGTTGTTGCATCAATATCATAACTTGTAAATCATTTGTAAATCTTGTAAAGTTGTGTAGTAGGTAGATCATGGTGATTGTTGTAAGTATAGTTGAATCTTAGTGATTCATCCAAGTTGTGATAGTTAGGTGTGAAAGTAGAAGTGAAGTAGTGAAGTAGTGTGGTGAAGAATACTAAGGCGTGAAGAAGTTGTGTAGTTGTGAAGTTGTGTTGTGAAGTCGTGAAAGTAGTAAAGAAGTTGTGAAGTCATGATAGATTGGTTCTAGCTAAGATTAGAACTCGACATCTAGCTTAGTGTCAGAAATTGATATAAGCGAAAGTTGTGTACAGTTTTCTCCGCCATAAGGGAGTTTGTTGACATAGTGAAGAAAACTCTCGAGTTAGGTGCTCGAGGAGTGGAGTAGGGCGAAGAGGTGCTTCGTAACCGAACCACTATAAATCCTTGTGTTGTGGTTTGATCTTTCTAACTCTTATCTCTTATTTCTTTATTTGTTCTTACTTATTTATATTATTCATATTGTGCAAGTATTGAATTCACAAAAAGTCGAATCTAAGTTTTTATAAACAAACATAAACATTAAATTAAAAAGCGGTAAACTATTCAACCCCCTCTATAACAAACACCAGTTCCTACACCAGCAACTGTTCTAAGCTCTTCCCTACAAGATCTTCCTAACTTTGGCTCTTTATTCAGGTTTGACCATAGACTAAAACCTTTGGAAAACGACTTCTCAGAGTTCAAGCAAACGAATCAATTTGTTGTAGCAGTTTCTTCAATTCCTGGCATTGTGATACTACCGTTTCCAACAAGATGAATGAAGCCGTCAAAACAATTGTTCAATTACAGTCAGACAGACTCAGAGATGAAGCTCGAGCCGAAAATGAAGACTTCCTTAATAAACTTGATGACAACATAAAGAAAATAATCAAGGACCAAGTCAAAGAACAAGTTAAGGCACAAGTCTCTAAGATTTTTCCAAAAATTGAGAAGACTGTAAATGAACAACTCGAAGTTGATGGAACTTACTTGCTCATTCCAATGAATCTAATACATCTCTATGTGTAGTCGCCAACCTATCTGTAATTAGAGCTAGAAAAAGATTCTCATAAAAACATGGAGAGCAATAAGGTCAATCCACAGATCCTGATGACAGAAGAATCTCTACAAACTTTGGTTGACGCTTACTGAAAGTGACAATGCTCATACTTGACACTTTATGCGATAATGTTTTGTTTCAAAGACGTCAAGATGATGAGGATAAAGACGAAGAACCCTCCGCTGGATCAAACCGGGGGTCCAAGAAAAGATGAGAGGGAAAAGAACCAGAGTTAACCAGTGCACCAAAGGAAAAGACCTCCAAGACAACTGGCAAGTCTACTGAAGGGTCCAAATCTTATCACAAGTCTGCTCAAGCAGAGGAGCCAAGGCACACTGCCAAAGTATTTGACAATGTAACTGCTTCACACATTTAGGCAGTTTTCTATTTATTATTCTACTTAAGAGAGTTTTTACACTCTTAGCAAGTCATTCTTATATTTCTCTTATTGAGAAATTTATACCTCCGATCATGCTTCCTGATTGGTTTCAGAAAACAGCAAAACCTCTTACTCCCGATCGTGATTAGAACAAGACTTTTCTTGATAGTCATGGACCTGTTCAACCTTGGCTAAGCTCTTTGGCCCAGATGGAAGATCCGCGTGATGACCGTTAATGAGCTGATGGCCCAACACCTCCTTGACTTTGACAGTACGTGATAAACCAGGATGAAAAGTTGATACTTCTACTTTTATCATCTCTTTTTGATATATTTTAATTCTCTCGTTTTCTATTTATTACTTAATTTTTTATCCTTTGCTATCATATGGACAATTACTTGGTACCATTTTTCAAATGAGTTTTATCTGATGGATAGACTTTACATGAATATTATCTTTATTGGATAATACACAATTTCAACTAATGAGGAGTTTTAATATTCCTACTAGAGATTCAATACTTAGATCTGGTAACGATGTCATTGACAGAGATTGAATGAGTTCAACAATGTCCCATGATCTGGTGAAAGGATTCAGTTTCCACTCTACCTATTGATACCTAATCTTGAGGTTGTCGATGTCAAACCTTTCGAATCACTCACCACAACAGACATAGTGCTCTCACTGGTGTGTCCTCAAGAGCCCGAACATATACAACTTCAGTGATGAAGACAAAGGCTACAGATTACGGGAATATCACATGGATTGAAGATCTGGTCCCTAACACAATATGGAGTCAAGTGCCGATTAGCTACGACAAACATGCACTCTAGGGAATCTCACATTGAGGGGTGAAAAACGACAACAATTCTAGGATTTTCTGCTAACAAGGAGATCTGCTCGACGATTTCCTACGCCAAACACAGAATCATTGTTGTCACAAAGCTTCAAATAGTCAAATGGCATAATTAAAAGCATCTGGATTGGATCACTGTTCGTAGAGATGATGACAAGCTGTATACATTCAAAAAAGGCGATTTCAACAGGCTTTGCATCCAAGACATCAAAGACATGCTGCTTCTTCTTGTTCAAGGCAAGTTGACAAATCTTACTGTTGAAGAATGCCTAGCTTTTAATGTCTCCTTGCGAATGCTTACACGAATCATTGTCATCCAAAGGAGCGTGGAAGATCTTTAATTGGGTGTCGAGAGTTAACAAAAGAAGCTCAACCTCACAAAGCCGGATACGTACAGATCAGATCTTAAATGAAAGGAAGCTTATACAGCATACTCCAATCCTAGAGGTTTCATTTACCAGAACAAAGACAAGAAGAACAGATTGATGCGTATTGATGAACTACACAAGTTCAGTGACGGTACACTCAATGATGTTCGGACTGCTCTTGATGATCGTCTAAAGGGAATTCGGATGAAGTATCTGCCTTAGACTATCTGGAGACAAAGTGATAGAGATAAAGCAGGAGCTATGATCCAGGCAATTGATAAACAGCTAAAGACCAGGAGGATTATGCGGAGCTTGGAGAAATTTGTTGGTGGGAGACCGTACGAGGGAGACTTTCGGCTGCTACAAAGGACCATATGATTTATCATATGATGTCCTCATCATAACAGGTCAATCCTTGTACGTAATTAATAACTTGTGAAATTTGTATATATGTAGTGTAGACATTATGGTGATATTAAGGAGTGCTCGAGTACAAAATTTTCAAGAATTTCTTAGTAAATTCAAAAATTTTCAAATTATTGTACTCAACACTGTCTTATATACCCTCAAATATTGAGGGGGAGCATTAAAATGTTCCTTTTAGTTAATGTGTAACATTTTGTCCCTGAAAGTTTAATCAATTGATATCCAAAATATCAAGGGATTAACATTTTGGATAAGGGGAGAAAATGTGATTAAACTGAATCTAATTTGTATTGAAATGTGATCATATAAAATGGACTCAATGCACTCTACACTTAGCATGTACTACGATTACGGTGCACATGTTAAGGGGGAGCCTTTTAGTGGTGATGAAAAACTTTCAAAGTGTAAATCTTTTGATATTTATATCAAACACTTTGATTGAATTTTTCAATGATTTTGGTTTTGATTGTGATGGAATACCCAAAAGACCGACCATGTACTTAAATTTATGGAGTTATAAGGTGGTTAGGCATAGGTATTCAAATCTCATGATCCAGCCAGAACCAGAGGGATCTACCCAGGGATATCCACTAGTTAGTGTAGAAGTCCTTAGGTATGATACAAAAGGAGAAAAAGTGAGAATCGGGAATAATGCCGACAGAGATGGAGCTAACACTGGAACAAACCCAACAAGGTGTTAGTTATGAAGTCTCGGTAAGCATTAAAGGGGTTAAAGAATGAAAAAGAAATGTAAGGATAAATGGTGTAAAGAAAGAAGCCCTCCGTACACTTAGGCAGAAACCGGGTCAATACATAAGCAGTCAGAAACACTAAGCTGTGGTCTGACATTGAATACAGTCATGGACCCAGTGACGCTATGCTCAACCCTCCCTAACCACTCAAGGTCTCTCAAAAGACTCTTGTTTCATTTCTCACGGAGATTACATGCATTTCTATCGACTTTCTCACTCCGAGTTAGTTGATATTGAAAAGGTGGCAGTCTGCTCCAGCCTCCGATCACTAAAACAAAAGTGCGTGATTGAGTCTAGAGCCAAAAGAGATCATCCATAAATCTCATTAGGACACTTGTCAAAATTATACTTGCTATCTCACACAATGTGAATAACAAGAAATATATAAAGAGTCCTACGCATTATCCCTCAGATTTTGCCAGAACAATCCTGTAGTTGATACACAATATTCACAATGAAGGTATTTGAAAGGAAACCTAACTTGAGCCAAAACATCAAAACAATCTATGGTAGGTGACTAGTGATATTCTATAACAAATCAACTTGTGAACAACTGAAAGAAACGATGGTGCGATTCTAAAAGAATCAAACTTGTTCCAGTTATGAATTGACGATTGATGATGAAATTTTTGAATGATTAACACTCTTGATGTGTCACAAAACCACCTTTAGCAATTGATAATCCATTGATTTTCAATCAATTTTCTATTTTTCAATCGTGAGAAAGTAACGATCGCCTGGTCTCACTCTTATCGTGTTGTCTGCTTTGAGACGTTCTGATAATAACGAACTATGACAGATTTGATGAATCTATAACAGCATTGTTAGAAAGACTCAATACTTTCAGCTGGAAATCTTGTATCAAGAGATTCTTCATAAATTGAATCTACCTAACTCACAGTATCGAATCTCACGGATCTTAAAGGTTACACCAACTAAACATCCGAGCGAATGACAAAGCCATATTCGTGCCCCCCTGCTTTAATTGCTATCTGTTTTAATGCAGGATACCTAAAAGATGTGAGGTGAAGGTACCTGATTCCAAACAAACTCACCAGATTCAGAACCACATGCTCATCGACCTACCGACAACATAAAGACATCATGAAAGCTAAGTACATGATTTCAATACTTCCCTACAATTGATACCGTACGTCTTCCTTGAAGTTACGAAGTCTAAAGTCAAGAGAATTTTCAAAATAAGATTCCATCACTCTGATACCGGAACAGTCTTCTCTAAGTACGAAGTGTTAAAGTTAATGAATTTCAAGAAAATGCAACATTCACGCCTTTCATTCAATCTCTATCCAACGCCTTAACCCAACAACACCCTCTGTTCCATTAAAAGTGTGAGGTTTTCCATTCATAAAAGTCTTGTGCGAACAACCGTGCACATTCATAGTTCCTCCAGCATTCCCAGGGTTTCCTCCTGAACTTCCAGCACTATCTAGATTAGCCCTAGACTTTTCGTATTCTTCAATAGCTTTAGCCACACGCTTTTCCACCAACCTCTTAATAGATTTCTTTTTCAATCTTCTGGGCGGCATGATTCTGTCAATAATACAAGTACAAAATCCGGTAAGAATTTGTAAGAGTACATTGAGTCGAGGTATATGATACTAACCGAGAAAATAAGAATTCTATAATAATCATGAATTAATCAGAATGGTCAATATTTATATAATCGACCGATACGAATGAATAGTAATACGCTAAAAGATAGACATAAGGGATCGAATTTAAACCAAGTATTATATATAAAATATATAATACAACAATGATAATCAGAAGAGTAAGTAAAGATCAGGGAATGCGCGCGCGGATATCAGATCAGCGATGAAGGATTCTGTATTTTGAAAATGAAAGAAAAGAAAATCTGTAAAAATTTTGGTTATAGACTAGGTTTTGAAAATGACCCAGTTCCCTATAACCTTGGCTCTTGATACCAATCTGTAACACCCCCAAATTCTGGTATGCAGCGGAATGGTAACAATGGGGTGCTACGTCAAAGTACAACAATCAAGATATAGGAAACGACCTTAAATGGACGTTTTAAGATAAGATTTCATTCGATGCCATAGCAAAATATCAGAGTTCATACATTAGGTCCCATATGTTTTAAAAGTCATAAACATTTCCACATACGTTTTTAATTAAACAAAAGCTTCATACTACCAAAAGGTGACTTAAGTTTTTATAGATAAAAGTTGCATTGAATTTAAATAAACACAGAATCCATCTTCATTGATATCCATCACGGCTCCCATCCAAGCTTATACCTTAGGACCTGAAATTAAACATGCTAAAAGTCAACACAAAGGTTGAGTGAATTCATAGGTTTGTCTGTAAAAGTGTGGATCACAAGATTTAAGTAATGGTAGACTATGAAACAAATTCAGTAGTCCAAAACATGTATTATTGCGCTAAGCTCATGACCCCGAAGCCTTAACTGTCTGTCTGCCCCAAATAGGTAGGGTGTCTGCCAAAACAGCCTACAGTTCTCTAAATGTTAAATGCACCATGATCAACTTGTGACCATAAATTCTGGTGGGGATTGTTAGTCCTGATAGATCTATCCACAACACTAGCGCTCACTATAATAGCAATTGACGGTTCATGATATTAGGGACTTAGATGGCACTGTGGTAACTTAGGCAATAATAATCAGGCAATAATCTAGATAGCATACAGTTTAGAACACTTGTGTCCGTAGTAAAACAAGCATGTAATTTCACCCCGTAGAGTTTGTAAAACAAGTAGATAGAAAAAGGGGCTATGAACTCACCTCGAGTGAATGGTAATCAACAAGTATTCACAATAGAAAATGCGTCACGCTTACGATCGAATGCAACCTAATCCAATATAGGTCGTATAAGTACTAAACACTTTGATTATTTATAGGTCGTATAGCTCATCATACTATCGTTCGGGCTATCATAATTAAGAGGTCATGTAGTGACGTATGAGGAGCTAGGACACTTTAAATCGTAAATCCAACAACTCGTCGATACGCCACCCCGAAGTGGCCTCATTATGAAACTCCCTAGTAATATAGTACTTTGATTAACTAATACCACATATAATTCTATATAGCTACATCACCATCTAATCGTTTTAGTGAAATCATATTTATAAAGTAAAAACGTTTATAAGTATACTTTAGTAAAACTGGCGTAACTTTCTCGTTTTAAGTCCGTTTCTTTCGTTTCTTACGTCCACGCCTTCGTATTAAGACGAGTTATCAAAATATAACATTTTCAAAATCTGAGTTTCTGATGAATAGTGATTTTTACTATTCATAACAGTTATATATTTATTTTTATAGATTTAGTTATCGTAAATCTCGTAAATGTCGTAACTTATTCGTTTTAACTCCGTTTTTAGCGATTCTTTCGAGCACGTCTTCGTATTTAAAAGTTTTATCGATTTATTGATGTTTTAAAAGTATAAGTTTCTGTGGTGAATAGTAACTTTTATAAAAATAGTTTTATAAAAGTATATATTTAACGTAAACTTGAAATCGTCGTATCTTTTTCGTTATAAATCGGTTTTTCGAGTTTCTTATCATTTTGGAATCGTCATGAGGCGTACTATCTTTTTAAAACATGGTAGGGCTGTTACCAAGGTCGAACCAAAACAGCCCCTTTATAATACTTATACATATCCATTTTTATAACTTGTTTTATATACCTTTTAACTTAATAATTTACCACAAGTTTTCCAAGACTTATTATATACTTGTCTTACATATAATAGAGTCCAAGATCCATATTGTGTCCATGAGTTCCAAAGTATCAAGTCCTTAACAAGGCTTAAAAACCTTAAACTTTCTTAAGTAACTTTAAATTACAAGTTTATACATATACATGTTTACACTTAACCAACATGTTACAATACTTATATATCCATTATTTCATGATATTATCAACCTCATAACATATGTAAAAATGTTCAAAACCATGATCACAAGTAGAAATATGTTTTACATGTTTAAAAGTATCCTAAATGGTGATATTGCTAAATAGAACATATAAACACATAAAATGATAACTGTAAAGACATAAAGGGTTTTAGATAACCTTATGGTGATGTAATATGATAACCAACACAATCCAAACCCTTGTTTAGATTGTAAACCCAAGCTTGCAAGATCTTGAAAACCCTAATTTCCAAGTAAACCCTAATTTTCCTTTTTCTTTGCTTAACTCTTGTAAAGGCTTAACCAAGCCTTAAATCTTTCTTGGTAGGTCTTAGATATGATGTAGGAATATGAGTAAGTGTTGTAAATAAAATTTTGTATGGATTTGGTGGTGGTTTGATGTTGGCCGTGGGTTTTAGAGAGACAAAGGGAGTATATGGTGAAGTTTTTCTTTGCAAATGAGAAGTGTGTGAGTTTACTTACTAGTGCAAGCCTTTTATAGTCCTAAGACTAGTCAAAGAAACACAATGAGAGAATTAAGGAGTCTTTGGTCAAGACTTGTGAAAGTCTTTAGGTTTTAATGACTTGGTTCCCTAAAATAGAAATCATCTCATGAAATTTAGGGAATGAATTGACTAGCTAATATCTTATTTGCAAAATGAAAGTATTACTTGCCTAGTATAAGTTGGTAACTTTAAACATATTGTATAATTTTGTAAAGTGTATGTATTGGTTTATTTATTTCATGGTAAATTCGGCTCAAGTGATGAATGTAGGTAAAGTTTTATAAAACTTTGAGCATTTGTTATAAACATAAGTATTTGTTGAAGCGTAGATTAATTTTGTTGGTTCCGGGTATGCTTAAACGTAATTTATCGCGAAACGTAAACGATTTACGTAACCAATAAAAAAAATAAAACATAAAAAGTTGATTATTACTTTCGTAAAAATAATATATTGCTCGCTTGACGAAAACTTTAATTCGTTTGGTGCCCGTTTACGTTGATTGGTGATTTTTAGTTTACGCGATTTAACGTATCGATTAAAATTAAAAGTAAACACGTACGAGAAAGAAAAAAAATAATTAGTGAAATATATGACGTCGTAAATGACCTGAAAATACGGAATGTTACAACAGATGCTTACATGCAAAAGGGAGTTAGTACTGAAGATCAAGTTAGTACCGTCAAGCCAGATAAAGGTACTGACAAGCCAAAAGTTAGTACTGACAAGCCTGAAGTTAGTACCGCTAAGCCAAAAGAAGTAGAAGTTAGTACCGACAAGCTTGATGAAGGTACTGCTGAGCCAAAAGATGGAACTTCAGATGAAAGTACTGCTCCTACAACTGTTTTCAGAGATGATGAGATCATTGCTGAGTTTTTGGTATCTATGAGCCAAAATAAGGCTAAACAAAAAGGGTTATAGAGATCAAAGATCTGGAAGATTCAGATTAGACCAAGCTACATCAACAAGATCATACTTACATTGAAGCCTCTTTCTAAAATGATCCTAAAGACAAAGGGAAGAAATTACTTGAGGGAAGAAGCGAGATCAGATGCGCGTCAAAGGGAGGTGATGAAGCTGAAAGAAAGTTTTATCAGCTTGCCTAAGATAAGAAATAGCCAGAAAGGTGCAAGAGGATTGGAACAGAAGAGATGAAATGAAAAATTTTAGCTGAGGAAGAATCTACAAAAGGACAAGCTCTTATCCAAGATTTTTGATGATATTCAGGCTAGAAGTGAAGCTAGATAGACTTACTAGCTGCAAGGCTTCAAAGAGGAAAAGGAGAGAAACATTTACAGTATAAGAGAGAGCCAAATTTCATTATGATCATATTGCTGCTCAAAAAGGAGTTCCTTGCTTAACCAAGACCTCTGCAATCAGAACAGACCACCAACAAGAATCTCAGCTAAGAAACCAATGATGAACCTAATCTGAAGCATGTAGGAGAAAGAACATGGCTGATTTGAAGAACAAAGAACTTTGAAGAAATACAATGTTCTGTATAAAGAGGTTAAAAGGATCTGATAATAACTTTATTGGCTATAGTTCTTTTCTGAGGAATGAGAGACAGATTAAAGAGATGAATGAAGACAATCTAAAGACCCTAAAAAAGAAAAAGGAGATTAAAAGAAGTAGGGTTAGTCAATGAAACTCCATAAGAAGACACAACAAAGCGTACCTGCTGAACCAAGAAGTGACAGACAGGGTAACAAAGAAAAGAAAAGTGTTCAGAGAAGATAATTGCTAAAAAGGGCCAAACCAACACCGATGATGATAGTGATAATGAACAACAAGAAAATGTCTAAGGATTGTTTACATTTGATAGTACCATAAGATCGGATATTGGAGACAAACTCTTTTGTTTCTAAGTTTGCACAAGTTTCATCCCCTAGATGGGGATTACCTTGTTGTCTACACAATTAATGGGTACTTCAGGGCATATAAACTATCAATGGAGTACTGCATATTTTTAATAAGCAGGATTTGTTTCATTTATATGATTTGGTGATGAAGCAGTACTCAGAAATCACACCAGAAGGAATTGAGTTGATTCTTTGGGGAGACTTGAAGATTATGATGGAATTCTCAACAGAAGAAAATGATCAAGGTGATTTCTGGAACAATCAACAAGATTGGGAGATTGTTAGTTGGAGATTGTATGAAGCTTGTGGAGTTTGCATACTGCTTAAGGATGGGACAGTCATCTACATGCTAGTTGAAAGAATGTACCCTCTCTCCAAGGAATTGTTGCAAAGAATGCTTGATTTAGGATTGGAGGTTAAAGAGGAAAGTACTGTTGCACTACATTTGGTAAGATTCATTAAGCAGCAGCTTAATGAAGAGTAATGTTGGGAATGGAAGTGAGAAGGGTTGGGGTGTTGGCTAACCACCACATAACAAATGGTCCCTTCATTCACCATGACAACAGACATCAAGAACTTGACATAGGTCAAAGCAAACGGTCTTTCTGGTAAACGACTTCTCAAATCCGTATTTTTTGTATTTTATGGTTGACAATTTACCAAAAATTGTATGGTTCTCAACTCACCTTGCTTCACAGTAAAGATTTGGTTAGTCCGGGATCAAACAGTTCCTAAGTAAAAGACTAATCAATCTGTTGATAGTATAGTTTGCAAAAAACTATTTGGTTATCATGCACGTAGATTAAAAAAAACCTGTTAATGGCAATGAAGCATTGACTAGTCCAAAAGCAAACGGCTTTTGGTAAAGACAAATCAAATCCGTTGATAGTTGATAGTTTACTCAAAACTATAAGGTTTCAATTCACCTTGTTGTTTACAATGAAGAATTGGCTATCCTAGAGCAAACGGCTACTGGTAAAGGAATATCAAATCCGTTAATGGCTGGTAGTTGCCAAAACTACAACGCAACTTAGTTGGAATTGAGCTGTGTCTGAGAAGATTAAGTTGCTGAATAAAAATGGATACTCTGAAATGTCAAAATTATCTAAGATCTAATCAAGATTTGACAGAGTGTTTGGATACACCGCCTGGTCTACAAGTATGTTTACAACTAAAGAAACATGAAGTAAACAAGTTTTAAACAATCATGTTTAATGGGAGGATTATTGGGAATTTAATGCCATTCCTGACTTATGACAGTTATTTATATTAGTAGTACCAGGCTAGTTTAATTTGTACTGACAGTACAAAAGGATAGTACTGATACAGATAAGTTTAGATACCGTTAGTATAGAAATAGGTTGAGTACCGTTTAATGATAAAAGATCGTGCATGAAAACTAGGAAGGATATGCAATGATCTAATACGCGTTTTTTTTGTAAAGCCCATTAGGGTTTCCTTAGTCTATAAAAGGAACCCTAGGCATAGTTAGTAGATATAGTTCTACACAGATCAATAAAGATCTATTAGCAATCATAGTCTTTGTAATCTGTAACCTAGGCAGATTCAAGTGATAATATAAAGTTCTTTTGTGATTCTTAATATTGTTCTTCTTAGCATTATTGATTAGTTTCCGCATAATCAATAATGTTCAAATCAGTGTTTCATTATTGTTGCTTTAGAATTATCTAAGGGAACAAACCCTTTACAAGCTAAAGGTTAAGATCTATTCAGTAAACGATCCAACAATGTATTTATATTTGATTTGGGTGGTGGGACGTTTGATGTTTTGCTTCTGAATATCAGCAAGGGTGGTGACACCATTACTGTTAAAGCAGTAGGTGGTGACACTCATTTGGGTGGTGAGGATTTTGACATGGTGATCGTGAATCACTGCGTACAAGATTTGAGGAAAATAAATTTTGTGGATGTGAATGAAAATGCAAGAGCAATGGGTAGGTTGAAAGTCGCGTCTGAAAAACCAAAGAGGGATTTGTCATCAGTAATGCAAACTTCAATTGAAATTGATTGTCTGTACCAAGGATTTGATTTTTCCTTGAACATCTCTTGGGAAAAATTTGAGGAGCTAAACACCGGTTTCTTTATGAAGTGCATGGAGCATGTAGAGAATTGCTTACGAGATGGGAATATGAACAAAAGTGACGTTGATGATGTAGTAATTGTTGGTGGTTCGACTCGAATTCCAAGGGTAAAACAAATGCTTATGGACTTTTTTGATGGAAGCCACTTTGCACAAGCATAAATGCAGATGAAGCTGTTACTTATGGTGCAGCCGTGTTTTAACACATCTGCCTTTATTTAGATTGAGAAGTTGCATATGACACGAGATCAGAGAATCACAGAAGAACTAAGGGCCTTGGCAAGTGTAACTACTGAGGTTGTGAAAAGTTATAAAGGATTTATCATTAACGGTTTTAGATTTCAGATAAAAGAGCTTGAAAGTAAAAGAAAAACACAAAATAGTGGAGTAATGCTTGAGGCCATGACAAACAGCTTCTCGAGTTTTAGAGATAACAACCTATCGTGGAACTATGGGGTTATAAATGACATCATTGAGTTGGAATATTCAGCTGACAAAAAAGTAGTGTTCGATTGTGATTCGATCTCAAATGGTAGACGGAAGAAAGATGAAGAGGATGGGTTTACTCTACTGAATTTTAAGGGTTTGAAGCCACGTAATGAGCCTTTTATACTATGTTTCACATAAGTAAAAAATAGACTTTACACAAAAACAAGCCCGATGCCACGCACGGGTGTAACCAAGCCTCGTTATATGAAAAACCAAGTTACAAAACCAGAACTAATACCACTACAAACAAAAAGAAGGATAAATATTGAGTTAGTACCCGATTACCAAGGTGTATTTCAAAATTTAAAGATGTGGTAATATGAACCACGAATAAAAAGAAAAAATACAAATATTAAATTAGTACTATAATATATTATAAATATTTTATATGCTTATTGACTTTAATCAACCCAATGACCCACCATCAATCTCCCACTTCCCCAACCTTAATTCTTCCATTATTTTCGAAGAATAAACGCTTAAACGGCACTATAACATAGTTATTTGGAATTAGAGAACACTTTTAAGTGTTGTAAGCCAAGAGCGACGGGGGCAATCTGATTTTATGGGTAAGGGCACTTGACTTTTTTCTCTCAAATCCGACTTATTTTCTTATATATTTTGTGTATTCGCAAGGGCTTGTTTTTGTGTAAAATCTATTTTTTACTTGTTTTCAGTAGAGTAAACCCATCCTCTTCATCTTTCTTCCGTCTACCATTTGAGATCGAATCACAATCGAACACTACTTTTTTGTCAGCTGAATATTCCAACTCAATGATGTCATTTATAACCCCATAGTATGTTACATCTTCCACGATAGGTTGTTATCTCTAAAACTCGAGAAGCTGTTTGTCATGGCCTCAAGCATTACTCTACTATTTTGTGTTTTTCTTTTACTTTCAAGCTCTTTTATCTGAAATCTAAAACCGTTAATGATAAATCCTTTATAACTTTTCACAACCTCAGTAGTTACACTTGCCAAGGCCCTTAGTTCTTATGTGATTCTCTGATCTCGTGTCATATGCAACTTATCAATCTAAATAAAGGCAGATGTGTTAAAACACGGTTGTACCATAAGCAACAGCTTCATATGCATTTATGCTTGTGCAAAGTGGCTTCCCATCAAAAGAAGTCCATAAGCATTTGTTTTACCCTTGGAATTTGAGTCGAACCACCAACAATTACTACATCACCAACGTCACTTTTGTTCATATTCCTATCTCACAAGCAATTCTCTACATGCTCCATGCACTTCATAAAGAAACCGGTGTTTAGCTCCTCAAATTTTGTACTTATAGATTTGAACTTTGAAACAGACATAGGAATATTTATGGTATAAGAACTCCAATGGACATGAGCTTTAATGCTTATGTAGCTGCTTAATCTTTTGCATTCTTTGGAACCATAATTGCTTGCTATGTAACTGCTCATTGAATGCATTCATGCTTCTTGTACTGACGGGGGTTATTGACTAACTCTTCCTACATGGTTGTGTAACTGACGGGGCGTATTAATGGTTTTTGTAACTCACCGGTGGATTACACACACAAAGCTGAGTTTACAAATACAAATCTTTTGTGTAGAATCATTAATACTGCCATATTGAATGTACAAAACTCAATCTTATATTATATAAGACTAGCACAGTACACAGTAGTTTTTTTATTGACAAGCAAACACATAGGTTTTTTTGTATTAGTGTTAATTGCATCGCAGTAGAGCATTTTTGTTACCTTTATATTAAACCCGACCCGGCTTGTTTTAAATTACGTTAAAATTTTATTTTTGATCTTTTGTTGTTAGATGCCCCCCTCGACCATATTTTCTGGCTCCGCCACTGAAGTGGGTTACATAAGCCAGTAAGAAAGAGTAACCGTATGAGGGTTACAACTCTCAAGCTAAGGGAATAAAAGACATGCGGTGATTGGAGATGAGTGTGAAGAATGTCATAACTAAACTTCCTCTCTCTCTTCCATTATCTTATCTACTAGTGCTTTTCTTTATCATCTTCTTATGTAATGTCCTACTATTTTCCAATTAAGTAACAATAAACCATCTGTTATTCCTTCATTATCAGCCCTTTATTACTATTGTTGTTTTAACCATTACATCTTGTGTCGCACAGAAATGCAAATTTCCCTTTCAATCTTAACATAAGTAAAAAAAAATTACTAATTATTAAAGGAAGGCATTCCCCACAAATCACGCATACGATCGAAGTTCTTTTAGGCTTATTTTTCTAATTAAGTCTCGTCATCCATTGGTACTTGTATACTTACTTACTTACTTAGAGGAAGGGGTACGGCAACGAGTGTAGCTCGCCACATCCGACATGGCTTCGCCGCTTTGCTCGCCACCATACCATGTGGCTTCGCCACTTCTGAAAACTCGGTTTCTCGTCACCGAGACGAGTTAAATAACGACAAAAGGCTTTAATTTTTATTTTATTTTCTATATAAATGTGTGTATGTTTGTGTATAAAAGTGATGTTTTCTTTTCTTTCTTTTATTCGTTAGGAACACAGCTTGTAGGTTTTGGTTATGAAGGAGAAGAAGATGTAGGCTAAAGTTCTACGTTAAATTTGAAGTATTGGGCTTAATTTTTTTATTGGGCTTAATTTTTTTATTTGTTTGGGCCTCTATTTGAATTTCAATATTTCATAGATAAATTAGTATGCATATATATTTTTTGTTGTTTCTGATTTTTTATGTAGTTTTGTATTTTTTTTTGTTAAATATGTTATTTGTGTAATAAATAAATTATGTTTGTGTGAAAAATAAAAAATAAAATAAAATTGTAGATGGTGGGGCCAAAGTGAGAAGATAAAGGTGTGTTATGAGTGAATGAATATTTTTAAGTGGAAATGAGATACTAATGTGCCAGCCTGTGAAGCTCAAGTGAGAAGATACATCTCTTCACTGTGCTCCTTCCTCTTAGTATCACTTGTTAAATCATTTTGATGACTCTGAGTACTTTTATTGGTGGTGCGTATTTTTTCTACTGTATAGCGTTGAAAAGAAATGTGAGCTTCTGACACAAACTTGTTCATGAGAGAATATTCGATGAGAATAGTCTTTGTACTTAAAAATGTATTTTGAGTTGCATGAATTAAATAGACTTTTTTTTTTTGAACGGCAAATGGAATTTTATTAAAAAAGGGCTAGAAAGAAACTAGCAGACGATATACACGCAAAAACGATCCAACAAACAAAGAACGAAAAGGAACAGAAAAACACTAACGAAACGAACTCGCAAAACAACCAAAAGCTATTAGAATAAGAAAGATCCCACCATGACCCCACCATGACGCCAATTGAATTAACTCCCATGAACGAAACCGAACACCCGAGGCATCATACCAAAAAGCGATCTAACCGGCATCCTTTATTTGTCTCGATAAGGCATTATGAAGAAGAATAGCTTCTTTAACGTTGCCATAATAACTCCAAATCTGAAGATCGCTAGGAAAATAATCTTTCCACGAACGTAGTTGCGCGAGAGAGAACAACCCGTGTATATTTCCATTGGGGTCTCTATAGCTCCATCGTTTATCAGAATCTATCTCGTCACTAGTTAGAGGACCAATATAATCAATCCACGAAGAACCAGACTCAGCAGCAATATTTAAATCATTACCCGGGGGTGTAGATGGAGGCGCAATGATAGAGTCTTTTTCAGGAGCAATAACTGGCGTAACATCCTCATTATCATCAGTGGTAACATTACCACAATCACCCTGAGAATGAACTCCAAGAATCTCACCAGCATCATCTTCCAAATTCTTTTCCATGCAATCCTTAATACACCATCATTAATACAAACCGGGAATCACACGAATCTCGCCTTCTTATCAAGGAGTCCACAAGATCACTTTCCACCCCACAACATACCTCCCTCGCAAAACCCACTAGAAGGCACACCGAGAATCATTGTTAACAATCTTAGGGATCCTGAATCACAACTATCGACATCCAAATGCTCCTTATTTTCCAAACTTTCATCCAAACTAGGACCCTCTGCATCCTTCCTTTCCAGAGGATTAGACTCGGAATTGACCTCTATCGATTCAATATTGGGCGCCCAATATGCAAACTCAGTAGCGATAATACGATAAGTCTGATTACGATATGAAACTATAAAGGACTCTATCACACGATGTAAAGACTCTGTAAGGACACAAACCTTCCCATGAGACATTGGTCCATCACTTACCATATCCGACACGCTGCTCCCATCCGACCACCCAACTTCTTAAAAACCTCTGGAGCCCATGATGCCAAATGGCAGACCCACCAGTCTATCCAAACACATCATTCATCTGGAAAAAATCGTGAAAACCTCTTTGAACTCCAAAAATATCTCCAGGTTAACGCCCCTGGAATCTGGAAGCTTTCCACTTGATCCATAGAGTCGAATTTCAACCAATCCCCACGTCCCCCAACAATATCTAAACCAACATCATCGATCCCCTGCAGAAGACATATGTTTTTATAGAAGCTCTGAAATGACACTTTAAATCTTTAACTTTAGCAAGAATACTACGCTCCATACCATCCAAATCAATACAATCGTCTACCAGATAGACACACCGCTACTTACCCGCTTCCTTATATACCTTGTTATAATCCGACACCCCCACAAATCGCTCCAGCATTACTTGTACCGTATTTGCCCGACATGTCCACTGATTTGTTGCCCAGGACCGCTTTAGCATACGAGTTAAAAGACTAAAAAACATTTTCGTTGATACTAACAGATTGAGAGTTCGAACCTACACTGGGTTTGCCGTCCCCAGAACGTTCCACAGGTCTATTATAAGTTCGACCATACTTCGCCACATCGGCAAATAAATGAAAACCACCCATCCATGCCGTTCTTAGATTGGAAACTAACTGATTGATATCATTAACGTTTATAAAACGTACAAAACCAAATCGATGACCCGATTTGGATCTCTTTGCAGCTATGTAAAACATCGATCACCACACCCCATTTGTTACAAATATCCCAAAGATTGCCCCCCCCCCCTTGGACGACGCATTCCATGGGATATTAGAAACAAAGATTGATGAAAACGACTTATGTTCCTCACGAAAATTAGGATGGGATTTGTTGGGAATACCTTTGTTATGTTGCTCTTGACAACGATTATTATCAGAGATCGATCCTTTGCTTTCTGAATAATTATTAGATCGGTGACCTGTGCCAATTGCCATCGTTATTTAACAACAGAATAGCCAAGATCCGAAAATAGGATTGAAAACGCCTATCATTTGTGAAGATCTATGTGCGTTTGGATTTGATTTGGATTTGATGTGTAATCGGAGGAAGAATTGTAATCGGATTTGAATTTGATGTTGCAGGGTATATGGAATGATAAATGAATTGATTTTTAGGGATTTCTTGATTTTTCAAGCATATTCACAAAGAAAATACGACAGTTAGGGATTTCTTGAATTAAATAGACTACCACATCTTATTGGTAAGAGGTGGTTACAAAGTCTAAATTTGAATGAAAGAATGTTGTTTGTTTTATTGTAATTGTCTGAATGGTTCTAATTGTCCGTTTTTTAGAGTATATATTAAACTATAAGAATACAATGAATAAGTAATTTAATTGTATCTTTCATGATGAATATTTAGAAAAATATATTAATACGGTTTCGGTTCACCCCTATCAACAAACGTGTTACGGTTATCACTTCAGTTCCTCGGCTCACGAACCAACGAACACGAATAATTCAACCCACCCGAAATATCGAAATCCTTATACAATTATGTGACCCAACTATACTTAACCAAATTTTTCGGGCTTGCTAAAATAAAAAAAACCAAATGTTTGGGCCCAAACAAACAATTAAGCAAAACCAATTCAGCCCAAACTAGGGCTGAGCAAAACCAACCGAAACCTGAACTGAACCGAGCTGAACCGACTGAAACCAAACCGACCATTTCGTTTCGGTCCTCGTTTTTATATATTTATAGTTTTTGGTTTCGGTTTTGTCGGTTCGGTTCGGGTTAAAACCAAGAAAATACGCCTAAACTATCTATTCGGTTCAGTTTTGATTTTTCTCAGTAAACTTCGATTCAATTTTGGTTCATGTTTTTCCTCAAACTCGATTTTCGATTCGGTTCGGTTTTGAACCGATGCCTAACCCAAAGTAATTAACCAATACTTCAAGTGTTATACCTCTAGTAACTACTAGTAGTTCAACAATATTACTCCTTTATAAAATAATCATTAATTAAATATATATATGTTAAAGTTGTACGGTAGTACTACGTATCCCGACACATTCAATTGTTTTCCAATAGGCTTGTGTTATACCATTTGTACCCCTGTTTTTCCGGGTTTTTTTCGTCTTTTTTTTTTTTAATTTTGCTTATATTATAAAACTGTGAAACTAAAAGCGCGGAATAAAAATTATAAAGTTTAACGAGTCAAAGTATGATATGTCAAAAAAACTACGGGGGGAACATAACATGAGATAAAACTGCGTCTGTACTGTAAAAAGAGGTACAAAAAAGAATTTTTGTACTTTTTTGGTACTATTCGTGGCCAGAGGTTGGTAACCAATATTAGACCTCCTTTTCCATAATTGCCTCCACATACATATTATCTCCACCTTTTGACTTTCTTCTCAAACCTTTTTATCATCTTCTTTATAAGAAACCTGCAACATTTTTCTAACAAAAAATACGCCCACAAATAATATGAAAAAAACTCGCAAACAATAGCAAGAAGTAGCAAACTCTCGCAAGTAAAAGTGACAAAGAGAGAAGCATGAGTAAGAGGCATTAAGATGACCCATGCACCTCTTACTCAGTAAGAGGTTTCTATCGCGTCTGACTAAGATGAGATAAACAAACGGCGTTGACGTCTGACCGCATCTGACTAGTAAGACGTCAGAGACGGTCAGAGGTTTTTTTGCAAAAACAAACACTCTGAATAAAGATTTGCTATTGCTAACGAATAGGAATGCACTCGCAGTAGGTCAGGTGACGATACAAAATTGGAACAAAGCATATGCTTGAGAAAATAAGAAATACTACGTATTCTTTTGTAACATATTCTTTTATAACTCTTCTTCGAAAAAAAAAACATATTCTCCAATAACTAATACTATAAATCATTTTTTGAACTTATTATGCGGGATCATAATCAAAGGTAGCCCACTAAGTTGATATGCAACTCTTTTATTAGACTGCATGTAACAATGACAATAACCATCTAAGGCCTTTGGTCTAGTGGCATGTGTGTTCCCACCAACCTAGCGGTTGTGGGTTCAAGCCTTGCTGGAAGTATTTGTGAGTTATACTGTGTGAGATAGATGGTATAGGGTTTGAAAAAAAAACGCAGTTCTAAAAAAAAACAATGACAATAACCATGCGTGATGTAAGGTGTCACCACTATGATTGTATAAGTAGATGCTGATGTGATGTTGTTGGCGTTAAATTCATGTAAGATAAGACAACATAAGATAATAAGAATCACTGAGATACCTAAAGTTTCATGACTAAACGTCTAAACTTTCATGATATCATGTTGGTTAGATAATTAGGGTGTACGACATATTGTGATAATCCTGGATAACTCGCTTACATTGTGTAAAAGTTCACTTTCCGTATAAAGTATTTCGACCCTTATCAATGCCTGGGTTACACGAAATCTCTATCGGGATAATATAAGGAGTATATACTCCTTATATTATCCCTAAGTTACAAAGGGTGTCGACCCAAAGTGCTTAGGGTCGACAATTTCGACCCTAAGTTCTCGATCCAAATTTCTCGACTCAAATTTTTTTGGGTCGACATATTCTTTTGAATTTTGGGTCGACAGTGGGGACCACAATATTTCAACCAAATAAGTTGACTAATTTTAGGGTCGACAATGCCTTTGAAACTTTGGGTCGACATTGTCGACCCTAAACTTTTTTATTTATTAAAATCGTTTTAATATAGAAAACAAATTAATATTTAATTTTTTAGGGTCGACATTCCCCTTTTAATTTTGGGTCGACAATGTCGACCCTAAACTTGAAATTTATTAAATATTCATAGTGGTATTCCACGTAGGTATTCCACCCACTTTAGGGTCGACATTGTCGACCCTAAGTGTGAGATTAGGGTCGACAATGTCGACCCTAAAGTGTGCCTGGGCAAAAAAAACTGGACGCATTCCAAGTTTTCCAGATTTTTTCCGGAACAATAACACAAGATAGTAAATATATTTAGTCAGGGTTGCTACATATTAATCGATGATTCATAAAGTATGGTTTGAAAGAAATATCTTTACATAACATCCGGAGAGCCCTCAGATCTGGAATACACCGTTTAACGGGTGTGGAGAAATAGAACGTGTCGATCTCTAGGTGCCTCTTGGGTTGCCGACGTCATTTTCTGTAGCATACACACTCATATAAATCAATCTAATTAAAAAACGACAAATCCTTAACACACCAAAATTATAATCAGATTTAATATATGTATGTAAAATCAATAATAAAAAAATAATACCATCAGATGTCTAGTGAGATGGATCGCCGAGATCCATGGGCGTATACCACTGTGCTCTTGACCGATTCAGCCCAATTTGTTTTTTGCTCGCTGGGCGTTGGCAGGGTCATTCCAGAAGTTTGATGTATATCTCCCACTCCATCATCCGTTGTACTCACTCGTGGTTTTAGCCCGCCTGATCGATCCAAATCATAAGCTCCAGTCTCGGGGTCTCGATCCAAGTGCTCCCTCTTCAAGGTTTGGCTTGGTTGGTGTTATATGATATTTCCAACTGAAGCCTGAATGTATCCTCATCTAGCCATCGCACGGATCTCATATGCGGCTCGAGGTTATTCGTAGACTGCAATCATATACAACACATTGAAAACAGAGTTAGAAATATAATTTATATATTTATTTAAATTTGTTTATTTATTTATATGATATAAATAAATAAACGAATTTAGATAAATATACACAATTAAATAAATGAACACGATAATTAAATAAAATGTCCTTGCCCGGGGATTTAGGGCCAGGAATTAACAACGTCAGCATAAAATTACTTTCTTTCATACATAACCACGGAGGCAGATTGTATGTTGTCAATATCACCGGCCACATGCTGTACGTCTGACTAAGGTTGCCGAACGGATTGAAACCATCAGCACACAACCCTAGTCGAACATTTCTTGGTTCTTTTGCAAAATCTGGATACTTCATGTCAAACTTCTTCCAAGCTCCACCATCAACCGGGTGTTGCATCTTACCGGGCTCCGTACACTTTCCAGTAGCATGCCAAATCATGTCTTTTGCAGTGTGTCTAGACTTGTACAAACGTTGTAATCTAGGAATGATCGGAAAGTAACGCAACACCTTCCTAGGAACTTTCTTCCCCGGTGTGTCACTGTCTTTCCATCTACTCGTATTACACACCGGACAGAATTGCAAATCTTTGTTAACTTCTCCCCGAAATAAGCAACAATCGTGTTCACAAGCATGTATCGACTCGTACCCTAACCCGATCGTTTTAAATGTCTTCTTTATGGCATAGTATGACGGTGGGAACTTGTATCCTTTACTTTCGGGTAATGCATATTGTAACCACTCTAACATTTCATTGAATATAGAATCCGTCAATTTACCTTTAACCTTAAAATAGGTAAACTTTGCCATAAAGTCTAATCGAGTCACATGGTCACAACCGGGGTACAGCGCCTCGTTGGCACTGGAATATAACTCTTCAAACTCGTTACGTGTAGCTTGAGTCGGTTCGTTACTTGTCTCACCAATATCTCCTTGTGTTGGTTCATTGTGTTCATTATTCGGAGGAATATAGCTAAGATCATCGAGTAACGCTGTCATGTCACTCATGAGAGGCGGTGGCGTAGGTGTAGCTTGAAGCGGTGGCGTAGGTAGAGCCGGTTCACCGTGCTTGTCCCATACGGTATAAAGTGGGTCCCACCCGTTATCGGTAATATGATCTCCAATCCATTCGATGGGTTTGAATAATATATTTCGACATCTTTTGCATGGACATCTAATTTTCCCCGCACTATTCACTAACGGCGTGCAATGAGCGACGAATTTTTGGACACCGTCATAAAATTCTCGGGAACCACGCGGTTTTTCTAACCAACTCTTATCAGCGAATACCATACCTGCGTTTTATCTATACATTTAGTTATTACATGGAAGGCAACTATGGAAGGCAATCCTAGATGTTTTGTTCACCTAGTGCAACTATGGAAGGCAATCCTAACCCACTCTTTTAATGATTCGTCTCATATATGAATGCGTATAACCGATTTACTATTTGAGAAAATTTTGGCAGCATTTCCCCTCAACTCCCCAAATATGTGTTTAAAGACATATTCGTAGGAGTAAAGGAGAAACACTGTCGAAATCATCTCAAATAGTAAACCAATTATACGCATTCATATCCTAAATGAGACAAAACATTAAAAAAGCAGTCCCAAAACTGGGGACTTTCCGAAATTAATTTCTAATAAATTAATTTCGGACGGGTTTTCTATAGGATGATCAAATTCAGACGGGGATTTTCCGAATTTAATCTCTAAAATCCTAAAACAATCATAAAGGATAAAAAAAAGTTTTTACAATCCCTGGTATGTGCTTAAATACACATACCTTTTACCTTTAAAAACGAGCTAAAATAACCAAAAACGGACTTAAAATGCCAAATATACGCTTGTTTTGCTAATTGTGTTGTGCTGGAACGGATAACTAAGAAAAGGACGAAAAACAAAGAATGGAAAAGACTGTGAAAGACAAAGCCAAATCAAAGCCGGAAAGTCAATCAAGTCAAAAAGTCAACAGAAAAGTCAACTGGTCAAAGACAAAGTCAACCCAAGTCAACTCCGAGGCCAAAAGGAAATCCCCCGTTTGGACTCTTTTTGTGAATGTATTGTCTCATTTAGGATATGAATGCGTATAACTGTTTTACTATTTGAGAGAAATTCGACAGTGTTTCCCCATCACTCCTACGAATATGTCTTTAAACACATATTTGGGGAGTTGAGGGGAAATGCTGCCGAAATTTGCTCAAATAGTAAATCGGTTATACGCATTCATATATGAGACGAAACATTCAAAGAGTGGGTTAGGATTGCCTTCCATAGTTGCACTAGGTAAACAAAACAGTTCATATTCATTTGGTTAGTATGACCTTTTTGATTCATAGTTTTGTTAATGACCTTTTGGTATAAAAAAAATAAAAATCATTTATTTGAATATGTTTATTTGCAACGCAGTTATGACAATTGATAAATGATGGGCCCACTTATCCCGACATCGTAATTCCGATGCATTTTTAGATGGTCTTTTTGCATTCATTCAGCCTTGTGAGCCATTTGTTGCACACCCATCTCACAAAATCCGTTTGCCCATGTAGTCGCTGTTGTAACCGTGATGATAATTTTGTTACCCTTAAAACTCTTGAGGTACACATATCTAGTCACGGGTTTGACCAACATTATACCACTTGGAAATATCACGGTGAACCGACTCTTCCGCTACCATCCACAGTCTTGTACCACATGTCACCTGAACCACCTTGACATGGAGTGCGTTCTTCGAAGATATTTCTGCAATAATGTCCCAACTCCAGCAACTCAAAACACCCTGGTCCTCTAACCAGCCCAAACAATTCGGGTCCCTAAGAACGAGTCTTTGAAGAGTTTCTCTTCCCTAGTCCACCTACAAGTTTACCCGGTGTTGTGATATGAACTACATTGGAATATAACAACAGTAAGATTTCGCACTAACAAGGTTTTTACATATAAAAAACTGATTGCAGTTTAACAAGATTCTAGCTCTTGTCCAAAGGAATGTTCCCCTATAATAGGATACAATTCCCATCGGCATACTATGAAATCCAAAAAGCCATACAACAAAGAAATCGGGTTAAGGATACTGAATCGATCCATCGCTTGTATAAAATATTGTTTTTTATTCTTTGGGGATCAGAGGAATACCTAAAGATGCAAATTTGTCCAATCTGCAAACGAGTAAGATGCGAAAGACCCAAAGAAGCACAAAGAGGGAAGAAAGTTGCAAACAAGGTCGCGTTCACTTTCCGTTACACCTAGACTACAACGATCATGTATTCAACATAAAACACATAGCAAAGAGGATGACTTGGCATGCTACTGGAGCAGTCGTAAGGAAAACGGTATGATGAATCACCCGTGTGACGTATACACAAAGGAAGTATTTTGACATGATGAAACCTGCATTCTCTGTCTGACCCTAAGAAACGATCGATTAGGGTTGCTGCTGATGGTTTTAATCCTTTTGCATGATAGTCAAAATTACACATGTCTGGCCGGCGTTATATGAGCAACATACCAACACACCACCGTGGATGTGTATGAAGAAACGTCTTAATGTTTGACGATGTTAATTTCTGCCGGCCCTAACATCACACTCGCAAAGGACATTGATGTTACTTGCAGCTTTGATTAATAGAACCCCAAGAATTATGCGGAAAGAGTCCTGGAGATGAAAGACTCGCTACGGTACCATTTCCAAATGAAAGCGGGGTTTTATAGACCATCAATGATTTTCCAGCTCGAAGTAGTTTTCTGGGTGGAGTGGGCAAGCACTATGCAATGCCCCACTTTTAACGAGGACGCACTCATCCGATGGCTGTCCAAAACAAAATCGTTTAATGTTTGGTTATACGAAGATTTTACGCGACACAACATCCACTAAGGGAGTGAATTATACAGGAATTCTAATGGTTTTCCCGAACATAGCCCTAAACCTAGAAAGTTACCGAACTGGATTAATCCAGCTTCAAATTAGTAAGAGTCTTTAAAACATTTCCCGAGGGAAACAACAGATAATTGCTAAAAAGAACCCTAAACCTAAGCACAAATTGAATTGAATTGGAGTAAGCGTTCTTGTATCTTTTTGGGATCTTGAGTATTGCCCTTTTCTTCTACTAGAAAAACAATCTCGAATGTCATGCCATCGAAAAGAACGCGCTTGAGCTTTACGTGAAAACCTTGCTACAGAACGACAATCCAAAGACACGTTAAAGGCAAGCAAGACTTGAAATTTTGAGAGTTTTCGAAGGAGTTGTGGTTAGTTTAAAAAACCACACGGAAGTTCCGAGAAAGCCTCATCCAAAAGTACTCCTATCACCACAAAAGAAAACAGAAAACGTTTTTGTAAATTCATCAAAGGAGTTAGACTACCTGATGGGTTTGGATCCAACTTCAAGCAAAAAGTGACCGCTGATGATAACAATATAACGGGCATGAAATCTCATGACTGTCATATAATGATGCATCGGTTACTTCCTTATGGAGTACAACGATACTTGCCCAAAAACATTGCAGCTCCTATAATCGAGCTTTGCTTATTCTTTAAGCAGCTTTGTGCTCGAACTTTGATGCAGCAGGACATGGCAAAAGCTAAAAAACAATCGATCAGTATCATGATTGAGTTAGAGAAAATCTTTCCTCCTGCTTTTTTTGACATAATGATTCATGTGGCTATACATTTACCCGATGAGGCTATTCTAGGTGGCCCTCTTCGCTACAGGTGGATGTTTCCATTTGAAAGATACATGAAGAAGCTAAAGAATTATGTCCGAAATAAAGCAAAGCCTGAAGGTTCTATTGCGGAGGGTTATGTTGCAGAAGAAGCATTAACTTTTTGTTCGCGTTATCTTAAGGATGATGTCGAGACGAGATTTAATCGTCTTGGCAGAAATGACGACGGTTTGCCTGAAGAAGAACCAGATAAATTCCAGGTGTTCCGGTCCGTATGCAAACCGACGGGTAGAATGAAAGAAACTCGGCTGACTACAGATGTTATGCAGGCAGTTGTATGGTTTGTACTTAACAACAGTCCTGAAGTCGACGCAGACATCTTGGCTTACAGAGAGTATGTTTCTTCCTTTTTTTATTTTGAAAAATCTTCTTTCTCGATGACTTATCCTAATATCATGAACTTTTGCAGAGAATCGCCTGATAACGTGGAAACGAGTTTTCCCGCGTGGTTTAATTACAAGGTAAATACATTAGATATATTACCTTGGAGTTATTGCTCATCTAAATCTGTTTGTATCTCTTTCGTAGATTCGTGAAAAAAAAGTGACAGACGGCTGTAGTGAAGAGTTATTCTCTTTGGCATGTGGACCTACTAGTGCATGTACATACCCCGCTTGCATAGTTAACGGTGTGAAGTTTGTGGTACATGAACGCGATATACTTCATACCACTCAATGCAGCGGAGTTTCAACACCCGGGCTTGATGGAGAGATGTATTATGGTCAACTCGAAGAAATTCTGGAGCTCACTTATATCGTCCACCGCAAGGTTGTCTTGTTTCGATGTAAATGGTTTGACACCATTAACCCTAAGAACCATACGACACGCAACAGACGTTCTTACATTGACCAGGGCATACATCATATTTTGACTGATAGGGAATTTCACAAAAATAACCAATACATTCTTGCGACACAAGCAACACAAGTATTCTACCTTCAAGACCTTGCTAGACAACCACGTGGTTGGAAGGTCGTCGAACATGTTTATCATCGAGATGTGGCAGAGTCCGATCAAGATGTTATACATGGTAGCAGTTCATCACATGTTACACTGTCTGTTGGTTTGACTTGTTTGGAGCATACAGATTTGAGTATAAATGCTCAATCGATAGAAGTGGACGCCCCACCAGTTAATGATGACAATGCTAATGCTAATGAAGACAATGCTGATTTTATTAATAATGAAGATGATGTCGTTGCACATGTCCTTGATGATGATGATGTTGTAGTGTCTGATGATGATGAAGTGAACCCTAGTACTAATGTTGAAGAAGTTTTATCTAGCGATGATTCTGACGATGACAATTGATCTTAAGTTGTAGTTTGAATGAAATTGTTTTTATATGTTTAAATGTGTAATTTTTATTTGAATGGAATTGTTTTTATATGTTGTATATTTATATGAATTTGTGTATTAGCATTAATTGGTCCACGAAATTGTGTGTTCTTGTACTTGTTATTTTACAGATGGCGTGTGTAGCTCCTAGATCACACGGTGGTGATGCTGGTGGTAGTCCACCCAGACGGCCCAACCGGCCCGTACCGGCCCAGTGCCAAAGTAAGAAATTGTGATTTTTTTTATTTTTATTTTATAACACTGATTCTTTTTAATTTCTTTTACTTGAATTTTCATGACTCAATAACTTATCTTTGTAGGTTCGATGCTGCGTCTTGAGACGGGAAATGCGTCCTTAAGGAAGGCGTTTAGAGAAAATAACAAACAACCTTTGCAGCTTGGCTTTGATTACGCCGATCTTGGTACCTTCCATCCTCTAGGAAATTTTGCAAGCATGTTGAATAGTCTTATGGGGGAAACAGTCCGGCCACTTCCCCTTGCTTGCGAGTGGGAAGAAATTCCAGAGGCGTTTAAAGCCCATATTTACCCTACACTTGAGGTATTAATTGTTTATTTTACTTCTATCTTATTGTTATCGACGTTTAGATATGCGTGTTATGTTTAAATTGTTTGTTTATTTAAATGCATATGTTTATATGTAGAGCTATTTCAACCTCGCGGAATGGTACAATAACCAGGACAAAGTGGTGGTTGGCAGTAATGTATATACGGTGGGGGAAAGGGTAAGGCTTGGGCTGGAACTTAAACTGAGGCTACTTTGGCGCAAAAATAAAAACAGAATCAAGGCTGATCATTATACAAAACATGATTCGCCCGACGAGGCAAAGAATCATCCGCCGCCGCCGAGAGTGTGGGGAGACAGAACCCAAGATGAGTGGAATGAGTTGGTTGACTGGTGGTCCCATCCGAATCGGGTGTCGAGAAGCTTGCAGAATGCTGCTAACCGAGCAAAGAACACGATATTAACCCATCAAGGGAAAAAATCATTCGCGCAAGGGAGGAATGAATATGTAAGACTCTTTATAATTTTTGTGATATTTTAAAGGTGTTTATATTGTTTATTTATAGCTCGTTATTAATTTATTTGATATTGTATAGAAAGTCGAGAAAGGGCATTACGAGGACCTCATTGAGACGTGGAGGAAGGGGCACTCAAGTAAGAAGACTGGCGAATTTAAAACCGAACAAAACAAGCAGAGATACGTAAGTAATTTAACTCGTTACATTCTTTAATAACTTATTTTATTTGTTTTTAACCTTTTTTTTCTTTCTTTTTCTTTTTCTTTCACAGTTGGATATGAAGGCCATGCAAGATAGGATTAAAGCTGGCCTCATCCCGTTCAAGACCGATCAAGAAATCTTGGATAAAGTCGTTCCGAGTGACAACCGCCAAAATATGTCGGGCATGGGCAGGAAGTTACCGGGTGGTGGCTCAACTTCTCGCAAGTGCGCAAATCGTGCATATGGAGATGTTATGACTCGGGATCAGATGACTCAGATTCTCAGGCAACAAGAGCAAAAGAAAGAGTTATACAGGAAGCAAGCCGAGGAGGCGCAGGTACAGGCTTATTTGGCTTTGTTAGAGGCTGACTCGACGGACCAACAGGCTAATGTGGCGTACCAAAATACTGAGTCGATTTATGGAGCCCTAGGTTAGTTTTTTATGCACTACAACTCACCAAATAGTGCTCGTCCATTTACCCCTCCTGCTTTTAGTCTTGTACTCCCACCCCCACCCGGTCCTACTATGCCCCAACTCACCCCTAATTGGGCTCATTTACTCCAACCTTCCTTTCCTTATAATCAACCACTCCAACCACTCCAACCTCCATACCCCGGCCCATTTCCTCCCACTCTGTCACCAATAATAACTTCAACAACTGCTATCGTCCCGTTCTCAACTCCACTCATTGTATCCCCTCTAGTTCTAATTCTCAAGCCCAACGTCCCCACTACACCCTTCTTACGAATCCCCATATGAACGATTCGCGGAGCTGTGACCAATTGGCTCAAGATTTGGCTCGTGAAAACAATAACGAGTGCTCATCAGGGGAGGAGGAGGAGGAGGGCGAGCAACAATCGGGTGATGACTATTCGTCGGAGGAGGAGGAGTAGGCATTTTTATGTAGTATCTTAGTATGTGTAATAACTTTTAGACTTGTTACATTTGTGAAACATGGACATGTGTTTAGTGATTTGTTAAATGGTAATTTATCGTATTGTGTGGATTTGTTGAATGGTAATTTATCGTATTGTGGATTTGTGGTATTGTAACGTTTAGTGATTTGTTATTGTATCGTATTGTGGATTTGCCGAATTCTGGATTTGTTGAAATGTAGATATTTTCTGGAAAAAATTCCGAAAAAAATCGTTAAAAACTACATGCGTCCAGATATTTTTTATTCCCAGGAACACATTAGGGTCGACATTGTCGACCCTAAACTCAATCTTAGGGTCGACAATGTCGACCCTAAACTTAGTGGAAGACTGACATGGAATGCCACTACTAAACTTTTAATTAAATATCAAATTTAGGGTCGACAATGTCGACCCAAAATTTTAAAGGGATGTCGACCCTAAACTCAGTGGAATACCGACGTAGAATACCACTTTTAACTATTTAATAAATAAATACTTTTTCTATATTATTTATTAAAGTTCCTTTAATAAATAAAAAAGTGTAGGGACGACTATGTCGACCCAAAAATACATAGGGTATGTCGACCCTAAATTTAGTCAAAGTATTTGGCTAAAGTGTTGTGGTCCCCCTTGTCGACTCAAAATGCAAAGCAATATGTCGACCCAAAGAATTTTGGGTCGCATATTTTGGATCGAGAACTTAGGGTCGACAATGTCGACCCTAAGCCCTTTGGGTCAACTTCCTTTGTAGTTTAGGGTCGAGATTGTCGACCCTAGACCCTTATATTGTTGTAGTGTCCCCAGCGACCATTCCCCAGCGACATTTCGATGGGGATAGGTTTCCCCGGTGACATGTCATTGGGGAAAGCCCTGAAATGTTGCTGGGAAAACCCCGATTGTTGTAGTGGAAGAGGTGTTTTTAGGTTTGTTAGGTAGTCACCTTTACCTGTGGGATAAGAAGAGTAAGGAGGTGTTTACTAAATTAAGTGGTAACATATGAATGTCTTAATTAGTAACTTATTGTGGAGGGTGTAGTTTTAATAAGTCTCTCAATTAAGAGACATTAAAGGTTTGGGCCCACATTTTTCCCAACACCCCCTTTACGAGTCCACCCTTTTATAATTACTAGCATAGTACTCGCGTAAAGCAGCACGTTAAAATGTGAATAATTTTTAAACGTTGCGCTTTGAAATTAATATTTAGAAAGTTCACTTGCAAATTTTGTATATGTATTTAGTTATGCAATAAGTGAACAAAAGTCCATTGTTATCTGGTGGTTGGAATATTGTGCTTTCACCTGGAAGGCCAAGGTTTCTTATTAGTGGATGTTCTTAAAATCTTACAAAATTCCACAATTAGTAAGTGTGTTAGCTGAAATTTTAAGCCTTCCATATATAGAATGTCCCAAATGTTTTATTATATACTAGTAGGGTACCCGCGCAATGCGGCGGTTGATACCATGTGACTAAATTTTTTTGGCATCATGCATCGTGGTCGCGACTCTCATATATTGGTCTTATGTTTTGTGTTTCGTGTATTGATGGCTAGTGTTTGATGGTGGTGTATGTGTGAAATGAGAGAGATAGCTAGGACGTGTATAAATGTTTAGATCCGTATGTGAGAGATATCACACACAAATCTAAACATTTACACATATACACCATAATCAAACCCTAGCCACTAATACATGAATATAACACAAAGCATAAGACCAATATATGAGAGTCGCAGGGTACTCATCGTTGCATCTCGCGGGTACCCTGCTATTAATAACTATGTATCCACTGTTGACTTGTTGCCGCTAAATTAATTTAACGAAAAAAGTTACTAATGTGATAACCCATGATTAATACTCCATAGCTTAATTTATGGCTAATTGTCTAGAAAAGTATCTTATTTGTCACTTCTTTAAGCTGTTTATGGCATCGTTTAAATCGAAGTATTTAATAACTTATTTTCTCGAGTTTTGATTATTATGTGTATCGATTCCAAAAGATACTTGATAAGCAAGGGCGGAGCCAATGGGGTGGCTAGCGGGTGCTCGGCCACCCCCAACCGGCCCAGCTTGTAGTATAGTTTCTGACATACATTTTATAAAAAATCTTTCATCCAACCTGTGTTGGTTGCTGCAACACTCATGTAAGCCATTGTTGAAGACTTGAAGTAGTAGACAAAGTGTGGGTTTATGTAAAAGAAGATAAGAACGATGAAGAGAGAGACAACGAGTGGGTGAGTGGTCGGTGTAAGTTGTTGACTTCATATCTATACTTGAGTACAAGTATTTTATTACATATGTACAGTTAGTCATTTTATTTTAACCTTTTACCAAAACAATTACTCCATATGTTTAGTAACATTTTCTGTTTTTATCAATGATTTTTATAGTTGTATTGTATTTATATTTTTTTTATAAAACAGTCTAATCTATTGTTCACACTATTAAAAAATAGATTTAGGTGTACAAGGAAGAATGTTTATAAGTAGTGCTGTAAACAAACCGGGCGGACATGAACGAAGTTTTCTTCATGTTCGCTCGTTTAATTGGTACCTGACAAATAAACGAAAACCAACTCTTAAACAAACAAAATTTTTTGTTCATGTTCATTTATTAAGAATGCGTTGTTCATGTTCGTGCATGTTCGTTCATTAAGACTTTAAACGAACATAAATGAACGTGGAAAACAAACATAAACTTTATTAAAGTATAGATAATATTATAGCCATATTCCATTTGATGTCTTAATAAGGTTTTCACAATTGGTAATAGGTTTTCACAATTTAACGAAGACATGCAAAAGAGAAAAATGATGTCAAGGCAAGAACTACTTTGCTGCTGGCTCTCCCTGATGAACATCAGTTGAGATTCAGCAAGTATGAAACAACCAAGGAATTATGGGAAGCAATACTAAGGACCTTTGGTGGAAATGAAGCCACCAAAAAGACAAAGAAGAATCTGTTAAAGCAACAATATGGAAACTTCAAAGCTGAAGGATCAGAGACTCTAGAGCAAACTTTTAATAGATTGCAGGCTATTGTGAGTCAACTTGAGTTCTTAGATGTTCCAGTTGAACAAGAAGATTTGAACCAGAAGTTTTTGAAAAGCCTTTCACCAGAATGGCTTATGCATACTATTGTTTGGAGAAACAGAAATGGCCTAGACACAGTGAGTCTGGATGATTTGTATAATCATCTCAAGGTCTATGAATCAGAGGTCCAAAAGAAGGGAGGATCAAGTTCTCAAAATATGGCCTTCATTTCTTCTTCAAATACCAACAGTGGAAAAAGTGAAGTTCCCACTGCTCAAAGTTTTTCCACTGCTAGTGGTCAAGTTACCACTGCTAGTACTGAAGTTGCCACTGCTACCTTTAGCCATGATACTATCTATGCATACATAGCTACTCAGCAAAGTGGTTCTTAAATTAAATATGAGAACATTACTCAGATCGATGATGATGACATTGAAGAGATGGACATCAAATGGAATATGAATGTGCTAAGTATGAGGGCTGATAGGTTCTGGAAGAGGACTGGTAAGAAGATTACCATTTAAGGGTCTGATGTAGCTGGGTTTGATAAATCTAAAGTGGAATGCTTCAATTGCTACAAATTGGGGCATTTTGCTAGAGAGTGTAGAGCACCAAGGAGTCAGGACAGAAGTAGAAGAGAGAGCTACAAGAAGGAGCCAAAGGTTAAAGAGCCTAGCCACAAGGCAATGATGGCCATTGATGGCATTGGATGGGACTAGAGCTTTATGGCTGAAGAAAATGAAGCTTCAGAGAATCAAGCACTTGTAGCAGAAGAGGATGTACCAACAGAATTTGCTTTGATGGCAATGTCTAGTTCAAGCTCAGACAATGAGGTATATAATGATTCATATTGTTCTAAATCTTGTAAGAAGAACACAGAAAACCCCACTACTAAAATTAGTAAGCTTAGAGAAGAACTTTTTGATAGTGAATCAGATTTGTGTAATTATAAAAGAGGCTTATCACAGGTTGAAGCTAGGTTGGTTGAGTTTAAAATAAACAAATCTAAATTCTATGAAAAGATAAGAGTCTTAGAAAGAGATTTAGAACTTAAGGATTATGAAATTGAGAATCTTACAAATGAGCTTGAAGAAGTCAAGAAAGAGAGAGATGGCATTGATTCTAAGTTAGAAAAGTTTGTAAACTCATCTAAAGACTTAGATCAAATGTTAGAAAGTCAAAAATCAGGTAAGGACAAGAAAGGTATGGGATTTGATGAATATAGAGCTGTCCCACCCCCTCCTGCACAAGTCTATTCATCTCCCATGCCAGATTTGTCTTGGACAGGTTTACCTGAATTTGCTGATAACACTGTCACTGACTATACTAGGCCCACACCTAGTATAGATGTAACAAATGATGTAAGAAGTGAACTAGATGGAAATAACTTGACTGCTTGTAAACATGGAGGAACATCTAGTAATGCTGTGTCAAAGCCCATAATTAACTTTGTGAAAGAGTCTGGTTGTCCTAATGTCATTAAAATCAATAATATTGAAAATGCTAGGAAACCAACTGCTAAATATGCTGAGTTATATAGGAACATCACACAAAGCTCTAATGTTAGGTCTAACAATTTTGGTCCTCCAATAATTGAGGACTGGGATTCTGAGGATGAAAGTGATACTGAATCCACACCTATTGAGTCTATCAGGTCTACCATTAATCAGAATAGAGATCAACCTAGAGGGAACCAGAGGAATTGGAACAATCTAAAATCCCAACAGCTAGGAAAAGACTTTGTGATGCAAAATAAAGCATGTTATAAATGTGGTAGCTTTGAGCATTTGAAGGTTAACTGTAATATAAGACCCAAGGAAACTTGACACCAAAGCTATTTTGCTAAATCTGTCAATAAAAACCATAGCTCCTAACAGATTTTTTTCCCTGCCAAAACATCTATGAATGTGCTCAACCAAAAATGAAATCTTTTGTTAAATCAGCACATTCAAATGTAAAAAGGCCCTTTGAAAGAAAAGCAGTAGCTAAAAATAAAATTTTGTTTTCCAAAGTTAGAACAAAAATCCTACTAATGGCTTAAAAGTTCCCCACTAGCTAAGGCAACAGAGCTAGCTGCTAAGGGAAACAAGGGAAATCTGTAATGCCTCAGCTCGTTGGATTTTGGAAAACCTAAGTAAATCTCGTGAAGGTTCAAATTCAATGGTGTATCAGTGACATTCAAGAAATATCAATACTAGATACACAAGGCAACTCAATGTCAGTAATGGCTTGTGTCCCCAAAGAAACTAAGTTCTCTCTTATATTTAGCAGGCAAACCACTGGATAATATTGATGATAAAGGATTTTTGGATAGAGGATTCTACAAGGTACAGATTGACAACATATATATCTACAGATAATGAGCCTTATGATGGAGGATAAGTGTCATTTGGATTATGGAGGTGGAAAGATTAATCAGCAAAGGCACAATAAAGACTGGGGTAAAGCTTTGAATTTTGAAAATGTACATTTTGGTGAAAGAGCTTAAATACAACATGTTTATGTATCTCAAATCTGTAGATAACAAAAATTATGTCCCTATACACTGATTCTGATGCAATGTATTGGGTAGAAGATTTTATAAGCTTAATGATGAATAGGCATGTGAAGCTTAGAAACACCTAGACAGCAGAATATGTATGTATGTGACTTAAAATGACTTGTCCCTCATAAAAAACTAACTTGCTGGATTGCTAAGCCTTATATAAATGAAAAGCATGTTTAAGACATAGAAGATTAGGTCCCTAATTATTTTAAACTTTAAACAATGAATAAATTTGGTTAGGGAAAAAACTAGTTATAGGTTTGCCCTCCAAAATATTTGAAAATGACCATTCATGTGTTGATTGCTTGAAAGGAAAACAACATAAGGCTTCATGTAAGTCCAAGTTAGTGAATTCAACTTCTAAGCCCCTTCACACCTTGCATATGATATGTTATGGGACCTACCTCTATTAGTAGTCTAAACCATAAATGTATTGCATAGTTGTCACTGATGAAGTTTTCTAGGATTACTTGGACAGTCTTTCTAAAAACTATGATGAAACATATAGGATCCTTAGAACTCATAACAAAAAATAGAAAATCTAAAAGACCTATAAAGGTTAAACTAATCAATGAGGATAATGGGGGTGAGTTTAGGAACAAAGAAATGGATGATTTCTGTTCTAGGAAAGGTATTAAGAGAGAGTTTAGTAATGCAAGAACCCCTCAGTAGAATAGGGTTGCTAAAAGAAGAAATAGAACTCTCTTAGAAGCTGCAAGGACCATGTTGGCCGATGCTAAACTTCCTATTACCTTTTGGGCTGAAGCAGTTAACACTGCTTGCTATGTCTAAAATAGAGTGTTAGTAACTAAGCCACTCAATAAGACTCCTTATGAACTTTTTAATAGAAGAGCCCCTGCTATAGGGTTCCTAAGACCATTTGGGTGTCATGTCATGATTCTTAATACCTTGGACCACTTAGGCAAGTTTGATGCTAAGGGAGATGAATGTTTCTTTGTAGGATACTCCCAAATAGTAAAAGCATTCCTAGAAAGTAAAGTCATTGATAAAGAGGTGTTCTAAACTGGTTGTTATAATATTAGAATCCCTAATCAAGTCCTATGAATTATATACAAAGTTGTTGGTCAAGTGATACATCTGTTTTCTAACATTTCATGTACAAAAAAGAAGATAAAAGCAAGCCTGAGAAGGAAAAAAGGTCTCCTTTAAGATATATAGCTCTTCTAAATTGTTTCATGAGGCTCAAATGATACACTTTTTTTTTTTTTTCTACAAATGAATTGCTGCAAAGAAAAGTGGTGAAATTGTTATTGATTCACCTCAAAAGGAACAAGAAGAGGTTCATACGGATAAAGATGTTTTTGAACAGGTTGAAAATGAAGTGAATGAAGAAGTTCCTGGAAGTAGTGGAATCTTTTTTCCCACTGCTAGTTCAAAAGATTCATCTAAGCACCACTTTAAACCCCAACAGTGGGAAACTGCTGTCCACTGATTAGTACACATGTTCCTACGCTAGTGAAAATATCTTCAGCTATTAGATCCATGTTGAAGCCTCCATCAACACAACAGTAGAAACTATAATCCTACTGTTAGTACACCTGTTCCAACTTGTTAAACAAATCTAGGGAGGATTGAGATACTCACAGCCCAATCTATATCCAATGTTGTTTCATCTGAGAACAGAGTGGAAGATTTCTTTGGAGATTCAACTCATGCAACTAGACTGAATGAAGTGGAAGCTAATCTAAGCAATATGGAGACTACAATTCAAGTTAGTCCAACCCCCACTCTCAAGGATCCAAGAGAGATTCATCCAAAGAATCGAGATAATTGGTTCCTGTTATACTCCAGTTTTAACAGACAAAAGTCTAAGAAGTTGATTGAACAAAAGCTTTTCTAGCCACATCATAAAAGACTGATCCGATCTCCTACAGTTATGTCTATTTTCAGCCTATCTATCTTAAGAAGAACCCAAAAAATCTTTGAAGTCTATCAAAGATCAAGCTGGGTAGAACATGCAAAGAGGCCTCCACAATTTCAGATTCAGGATGATTGGGTTTTTGGTTGACATGTCCAAAAGTGGTGGAGACCTATTGGACAAAATAGGTTCTTAAAAACAAGAAAGATGAAAGGAAAAGTATTAGACACAAGGCCATACAGGTGGCTCAAGGACATACTCAGGAAAGGTATTGATTGTGAGAAGTCTTTGCACTCAGTTGGCAAGGATGAGGCTATTAGGTTATTTTTATCCTATGCTTCCTAAAATGGGTTTTACAGTATATCAAATGGATATAAAAGTGAATTCCTCTATAGTCACTAATGATGAAGGAAGTCTATTAGATGCAGCCTCTTGGTTTTCAAGATCCTCAGATTTCCACACAAAGTCTATAAGGTGGTCAAGGCTATGTATGGACTTCACCAAGCACCTAGAGCCTGGTATGGTACTCTGTCTAAGTATTTGTTGGATAATGGCTTTCAAAGAGGTACTATAGATCAGACTTTGTTTATCAGGAAGCAAAAAGGAGAGTTTTTGCTAGTACAAGTATATGTGGATGACATTATATTTGGGTCATCCAATCCAAAGCTGTGCAGAGAATTTGAGGGCTGCTCATTTCATACAATTCAAATGAGTGCTATGGTGTGAACTCAGTTCTTCTAGACTGCACGTGTGACAAAAGAAAGATGCATATTCCTCATTTAAGATGTAGATATGTGGTGATATTCAAAAAAGTTTGGGTTCCAGACCCTTAGGTCAGCAAACACTTCCGTTGGATAGAGAGAATCCTTGAAAAGATGGACTGGTAAAGATGTGGATCATCATTTTGTATAGATCACATGATTAGATCTTTTAATGTATCTCACTGCATCAATTACCAGAAAATTTATGTTGGTTGTATGTGCATGTGCAAGCCATTAAGTAACACCCAAAGGATCCACTTTATGCTGTTAAGAGAAAACATTAGGTGTAACCTAAAAGGGACATCCAAAGTTAGGGCTTTGGTATCCTAACAGAGTCTCCCATTTCTAGTGCATAATACAGACAGTGATTATGGTGGTGTTTTTTTTTTTTTTTTTAAAATTTTTAAACTAGTCATGGGGATAGAAGTCCACCACTAAGAGGATGTCAGTTTTTGGGAAGATGTTTAATCTCTTGGGCAGATGTAGAAAGCAGGAACCATTGTGGCCACTTCCATAATTGAGGCAGAGTATGTTGCAGCTGGCAATGGATATTGGCAAGTTCATTGATAACAAAAAATCAGTTCTAGATTATGGGTACAATTTAATGAATACTAAGATATACATTGATAATAACAATACAATTTGTATAGTCAAAAATCCTGTCTTTCACTCTAGAACAAAACATATTGAGATAAGACATCATTTTATAAGAGACTGCTATGAAAAGAAAAATATATTGGAGTGGATCATATTCATACAGATGATAATGTAAGCAGACCTTTTAACAAAAGCCCTATGATAGGAGGGAGATGCCAGTACTTAGTTGTAAGTATTGAATGCTTGACCCCTAATAAGTATAACTCATATTTTTGTAAAGTTTGATAGGATGTTGTGCACCTGCTATTAGATCAATAAAGTGTTTATATGCTAAAGTAAAATGAAAATGTTAGTCGAAGTTTTCCTCTATTGGGGTTTTCCCACTGTTAGATTATAAGTTCCTACTGTTGGGTTACATTTCCACTATTAGCAGTTTTTCTTGTTTTGGACTAACAATTACAGAATGACAATCATGAAAATAATCCCTATGCAACATCAATGGAGTCAAATGTGGAAATCACATCATAGTTTGTATACTGTAAAGATTAATTTTCGTCCTGTGGGTTAGGGTTAAGGAACCTCTAGTGTATATGGTATTCATAGAATAACCATGGTCCATCCTAGACTGACCCCACTTGGTTAATGAGGTTAAAATAAGTGCTTAAGATTTTTTAACTTTGAGGCACTATATCTGAACTCATTCATGGTTATACATAAATTTGGGTCTACAAAGAGGTTGCTTGTATGTCTTTCTAAGCATTCTTTAGTGAGCATGAGGTATGATGTGCATTTGGTTTTGAAATCTATTAGCAGAAAGGGACTTGTAACAGGCAAGACATCTTGACTCTAGAATGGCGTGGTAGGGTGGTGCCTCAGTGAATTTTTCAAGGATTTAAATAGGGATACAGTGGTAAATATGTGTATCAATTTTCTTCATGGGTCAATTAGCGAGCAAAGGACTCATGAATTCATACATGTCTCTCTTGCTTTTTCAAGTGTGTATGTATGGATAGGGTAGGCTTACTTTTGATTATTGAAGTTAAGTTGATACCCTTAGGAATATTTCCTACTGTTAGACCATAACGTTCCCACTACTAGAATTAGTTCCCACTGTCTGACTTTTTTTCCACTGACAATATAGCCGTTGGCATTGTTGGGCTCAAAAGTTTGTTGCATTAATTAAATAGTCGTTGAGATTTTTTTTAGGCTACTTATCTTATTATATAACTTCTTAATATAGAGTTTCAAGATAGTTCTATTCTTCTAAAAGATTTTCTCATCCTAAAATCTCAATTCTCTTGTTTCAACTCTATCATAATCCTTGTTAAAGTGCCTATAAATAATATCCCTCAATTCAAGTCGCCCACAGTACCAACACCTCTAATAATCCTTAACCCAAAACCCTCATCATGACTAAACTTGCTTTTTGTGATTACCACAACATGGTGGCAATTTTGGAGAACACAGAGCATAACATTGATTTCCATCAGATAGTGGACTTCCTTTAAGCTTCTCACATCAGGTATGCTTTGATGGTTAGTCCCACTGTTTATGTTTCACACATCCGACAGTTTTGGTCCACTACTATGATCGAAACAGCGGATGGAGAAACTAATATTCTTGCTAAATTCAATGGCAAGCAAAGGACTATCTCTGAATCATCAATTAGGAGGCATCTCAAACTAAATGATGAGGAATGGATTAGTACTTTGCCTGACAATGAACTTTATGAAAACTTTCAACTGATTGGTTACAATTTTTGCCAAATCATAAAGATTTTCTTTTCAAAAAGGTCATTTTCATGTTAGTGAAGTTTCTGATTCATACCGAGCTAGTATTTTTTGAGTCCAAAAATTGGTAGTGGTACTAGTTTAATGAGTTTAGTAGTAATATTGCTACACGCTCTTTTATGTCCTTGCCACAAACAGAACTTACAACTTTTCAAAATGATATTTTGATGGTATGATGAGGAATGTCAAAAGTAAGGGGAAAATATCCTAATGTACCCTAGGTTATAGAAAAAACTTTTGAAAATGAGTACAATTTGGTACTATCAAACATTCTAACAATTTACCCTGTTCCCTTTAAACTCAAAAGGTTTTTACAACTTTAAAGAGTCCAACAATCCTTGTTTTTTCTAGGAGGATTGTTCCATTTTTGATACCAATGATATGATCAACAGGTGAAGATTAGAAAACCTAACTTGAGCCCATCACACACCCTCAACTCAACATGTTTCTCCACCTCATCCAACTCACATATCCTCACCTCATGAAATACAATCCACTCCTCCAGAAGCTCAAACTACTCTACAAGTATCTCTACCTCACACACAAAATATTCCATCTCATACTCCCACACCTAGGAGAATGACCAAAAGGGCTATACAGATTTCTCAGTCTAAAGCCATTCACCAGTTTTAAATGAGACTACATCCTCCACAAGAGGTGACAAATATGGGAGGCTTCCCTACTGCCACTAGGTTAGATGCAAGGGCAGGAAAGGAAAACATACTAAGGACCTCTCCATGCCCCATGAATCATTTTAATGGGTAATTCTCTTGGTGAGATAGAGGTAGTCTGAAACAAAAGCGTAAAGAATGATGGAATTTTGTACCACTCTCGCAAAGCCAACAAACTCACATGCTGAAAGAAATCCAGAGTCAAGATCTTGAACAAGCAATTGAAGGCAGGATTCATGAATTTGTAGGATGCTAAAAGCAAGAGAATGTGATCAAGAAGGATGCCCAAACAGGGAGGAATAGATCAAGGGAGGATAAGTGTTTAAAGGTGATGTCTGAAAAAGAAAGAAGATGGAGGTGACTGACAAAGGAAGTGAGAGTACAGGAGATCTAGCAAATTTTTTGAGTTCTATGGGAGCTGCAAATATCCTAGATAGTAAAGGTTTAAAGTAAATTTTTACCACTGCTAGTCTACAAGTTCCCCTTGTTAGTTTTAAATTGTTTCTACTCCTATTTGTCACTGCTAGTGAGAAAGATCCCACTAACTGAAGTTCTTACACTGGTTAGAGATACAACACCATTATACAGAAGAACCAAGAGCTTCCAAGAGGGGTAGTCCATCAGATCTACATCTCCTATTCCAATTAGTATATACCATCTGTATGGGAAGGAAGACAAGAGGAAAGGGAAGGAGATTATGACAGAACTAGAGAAGCTTGCTAAAGCTAAAGTTCAAGAACAAATGAGTTTACAATTGGCTAGAGAATTACAAGAAGAATTTAGATTAAAAGAGAACAGATTGAAAGAGATGCAGAGATTGCCAAGATTCATGCTGAAGAAGATCTTAGACAAATGATTAATGAGCTTGACAGGAGTAATGTGATGATTAACAAACATATGGCAGAATATAAAGAAGCTGAAAATGATCTGACCATTGAAGTGAAGACTGATTTAATCACAGAACTCGTTAACTATCAAAAAGATTTTGCTAGAATCAAGAAATACCAAGCTCAGCAACAAAGGTTGGCATCAAAATCTAAAAGAAGAAAATTTTACACATCTGTCTTAAGAAGCCATACTAGATGGAAGACAAAAGACCTCATAGGAATGACTTTTGATCAGTTAGAAGAAAAGTTTATTCCAGTTTGGGAAAGCATACAAGATTTTGTGCCTATGGATTCTAAGAAAGAAAGTGAAAGTCTCAAGAGGTTAGGAATCCTATTGGAGAAAGTCAAGGCAAAAAGGTTGAAGACAAGTGATGTTTCATCTCAAGAACAACAAGAAAGTGATAATCAGGATGAGATTATCAATCTTCAACAAAGTGGTATTGCTAGTTTAGGAAGAACCTTTAGAAATATTATTCTTAGGTTGTCAAGGTACCCATATGTGATTGGAAAATTTACAAGGACAAGCAAATGGAGGTATACCAGATATTCAGAGTTGGACAAGTACCAAAGGTATATCCTTACTTTGAGTCTATGCTTAAGGATTTTGATAGAGATGACTTGGTGACACTATGGAACAAGTCAAAGATAGGTTACAAGACAAGAACTCCAAAGAATACCTGGAAACAATGTCTATTTCGGCCTTTAAAGTCCAGTTCAACAGTTGCCACTGATCTACTATGGCAGTTAAAGCTCCTATTAAAGTTAGAAGATGTACAAATCATTTAAAGTACACGCTGTCAATAGAAGGAATGAATATCACATGCTTAAAGATGTTGAGTAAACCTTTTCAATATATCTACACTTAAGAAATGCGTGATTCACGATGTGATGAAGTAAGGTGAAATGTAATAAGATGATGATTCAGATGATCAACCTAATTAAGACAGCTCAGATGGAATAAGGGGTTTGAAGCATCCACTCCAGGAAATCAATTTATTCTGGAAACTTGATATTAAGGTAAGTATCAAGTTTAGGGGAGGATTGTTGGGAATAAAATGCTAAGGGATTCCCACTGTTAGTTGAATGGTTCCCACTGTTAGAAGAACTTCCCACTGTTAGTATATTTTCCCACTGCAAGGTTTCCACTGCTTGAAGACTTTCCACTGCAGCATGAAGATAAGATCTACACATAGTCAAATACGCGTTATTGTTATATATAGAATGTACTCTGACTATCCCTGTAATTTAGGAGATCTAGTTAGGTCTTATCTTGTACAGGGCTCCTTGTGCTATAAAAGGAGTCCTTAGGTTAGAGTAGATATACATTCATCATATATATACATCACTTACATAGATCCTCCATATACTTTCTCATAGCTTTAAGGTTTTGTAAACCCTAGTACTTTTGAGTACTCGTATTATTCAATCAATAATATTAAGGCTTGTTGGTTATTTACTGTTCCATTCTATTACCATTGTTATTCTTCTTAAACACTAAAGGTTAGATTCCACATAGCCTTTGGTGAAACACTTCAACAAAGTTTCTTACATTATTATCTTGTGATTACCAAGGTAATAATAACCTTATAACCTAAGGCAGTAGATCTAGAGTTTTGGGACTCAACACTTCAAACTTAGACAATATATCGTCTTGATATGCGATGAAGTTGGACACCAATCCTTCGAGATTTGATTAATTGTTAACATTCTGAGGATTGTTGTTGAAGGAATGGTTCAAGATCAAACCGTTGGGTTAGAACCGGTTAGGTGGGTTTGAAAAACTATTTTGGGAATTTTGGGGTTGTCTCCACCTTAGGTTTGGGTGACTTTTCCATGACGGATTGTAGGTGTCACCAATATTGTTTTTATCGGTTTAAAAGGTACCACTTACCTCTTGCTTCGTCGGAACACTAGATGGCATATCAACGAAAGGTTAGTTTGGGATTTTCATCATTACGATTGGTCTGTGGGGACCACTGCAGATCTCACATGAAGAAGTGATTTTGTTCACTAAAGTAGGTTGCGTCAGAGCAGATCTCACATGAAGACTTGATTTTTGAGCTTGATTAAATAATGGTCAGATGTACTCGAGATATCTTGAGGCAAAGAGATTGTGTTGACCGGCTTAGCGAAATCCCTTGGGTCGTTCCAACTTTCGTTGTCATAGAGGGTGAGGTCCTCTAATAATGCCCAAGATTCTTTGGTGTTTCGGCCACGAAGGTTGCCACCGGCCGATTGGTCAATGGTTCATCTTGTGACGAGATTGACATGGTCATAAAAGTTTTGGACTTGAAGCCTAAGGTCAATGCCATGATGAAGGACTTTATGAGTAAGACCAGAAACAGTCCATGCATCTAAGAGAGATTCGTCCAAGATTTGTTAGAACAACAGGAAATCAGTGCAGAGTTTTAACAGTCCCTCCGGTGGAAATAATTGAGCAAGGGAAACAGAGTAGAAGATATCCTCTCATGTGGTTTGATGGATCCTACTGGAAGATGTTCAAGCTAGTTGCTAGTAGGGGTGTTCACGGGGCGGTTCGGTTCGGTTAGTTGGAAGATTTCAACTATCCGTCGCGGGGCGGGTAATTAATTTTACTATCCTAAATCGAACCGTACTAGGCGGGTAACCGGACACGCGGGTACCCGAAGTGAGCGGTTACCCGCGGTTCGGTTCACGGTTAACCATTTTTTTTTCTGTTTTAATCGAGTTAACCAGATAAAAATTACCTGGGTCTAAAGCATTATTTATGTCATTCTAAGTAAAATCAAATGACATTGAGTAGATAAAACTCATATAAATTTATTTCGTTACAATAATTTTCATTTAAATATCATACAAAAACATAATTAACAAAATATACTTATACGACCTTTATAAATTACAATCCATACAATGAATTTTCACGACAAAAATTTTGGTCCACAATATATACATTAGAGCTAAAAAGTTTGTTATGAATAACATTAGTGCGATAATATAAGTTATACTTGTACCTTGTATGAATATTAGCTAGAAAAACAATCATGGAATAAATATGGCACGGTTTCGGGTTTCGGTTAACCCACAGAGCTCACGGACTAGTAAGTAAAAACCGAAACAACCATGTAAGCAGGTTTTTTTTGGTTTCGGTTCTTTTGGTTTTGGTTTTTTCGGTGTTGTTCCGGGTTTTTTTTCGGTGTCGGATTTAGCTGTTCGGCTCGGTCGTTGGTTTTCACATCGGTTTTTTTTTTTATTTAAAAAAAACACCCCTAGTTGGCTAGCTTGATCGTGAAGGGAAAATAAAGATAAACACAGGGCGCGGTTCTTGCCCTGTATTCCTATCAAGGTCAAGTGATCCATAAGTTTAATAAATCCTTGAGGTGTTGTTGGATCCTCGGATCAAAGTTCGTGGGTGCAAAATATGACACATGATTAAATGTGTGAAACATGACACATGATTAAATCATAACAACAAACATAAACAAAAAAGAAAAGATCAAGCAAATCTCATAATATTTGTCTCTTTATAACAATCAGTTCATAGATCTTTAAAGATTCATCACACAAAAGAAAATAACCATCACAGATCTGTAACAACTTACTTAACATACACCAAGAATAACATATCTCAGAAAATAATAGATCTAAACCAGAAAATAAAAAGAAAGGAATTTTTTAAAGATCTTAGAAAATTTTCTTTGTGTGTATACCAAAAAGTTACATAGACCTTTCAAAGATCAAACCACATGATGTGCGGTCATCGTAAGACTTCTACACGAAGTTTTACAACTCTCTAGGCATAGTACCTAACCGTTGTAGTAGTAGTATAGGCAAGACTCAGGGGTTGTTATCGTTCTTTAGAGGAATAGGTTGGGAAGGCTTGATCACGGCCTAACAGAATTCTAGGGTTTGAGAGAAGATTATTTTTGCGTTTTTATATTTTATAGAAAGCAGGTAAATTTATGGTTTGAGAGGTTGGTTTGTTTAACTATTATCTAAATTAATTATAATCTAAACTACTGGTGATAACTTTATGATAATTAGATGTATTTACTTAATCATGCACTACTTATCAGATTGCTTCTCCTAATCATGTTGCCTTGTCACACTTGTGATGATTTGTGTAAGTATTTCCTAGGTCATGAATGGATTACACGAACCCGCCGTCTATTTAATATTCCGTTAAGGCAACGCACAAGTAAGGTAGTATGAAGACTATTACAAGGCCCCTAAGAGTATATTAAATGCGTGTGAAATACCTTAAGAGGGATCAACCATATAAGGGGGTAAGGTAGTATGAAGACTGTTACCCGATGGTATCCTTTCTACGCACTCGCGTTTTCTTAGATGTGTCTACAGTGATATAGACAAAAGCTAGTTTTCTAAAGCCTAACGCCCACATTCATTAACAAGAAGCAACAGTAATAGGATCTACAATCTGACTTTTATGCAATCATAAGCAAATACAAAAGAGGGTTTAGCCTAGCATGTTAATGATAGAGCAAGAACATAGATTAATCACACAACACATAGACATATTGAATGATTAATGAATAACACTCTTACTTGATTAAAACATGGATAAAAGGTAGTTACAGTAGGGTTTGAGGCCCTAAAAACGACCTTTAAAGCTGCTACAAAGACTAGGGTTCGTCTCCCTAAATTTATACAAAGTTACACACTTAAAACCCTAAAAAGGATTTATATTTATAGAGTTATTGACGCGACGACGTCGCTTTGTACTCCTGACGCCGTCGCCATGTAGACGATTCTAGATCCTTTTTAAGTCAGCCACGTCCTGACGCCGTCGCCAAAATCCTGACGCCGTCACTAAATTGATCACGACGGCGTCGCTTTATGCTTGTGACGTCGTCTCCAACCAGTATTTGCAAAAGTCATCATGAGATTTGGTGTAGGTCCGTAATCTTGTTCGTTTCTTCTCCAAATGAGCCCAAGTCACGTGTATTTCCTCCAAAATCTATCCAAGTGCTAAAAACCTGAAAACAAACGATTAAGCACATAATCTAGGCATATTTGCATGATTTAAGGGGTTAAATGACCCCAAAATAGTGTATAAAATGACACCTCATCACCACACAAGTAATATCATCATAGATCTGACACTTTAACATCTCATGCAATCTAGATTTATAACACTTAAAAACCTTAAAGATTTTTTTCCCTCGTCATCAACAACAAATACAACATCACATCAATTTTAACCCATCAAGAACTCTTTCTAACTGAAGATAAATAAGAAATGATCTCAGGTTGTTTCCTTTTCGTGTGAAATATAATAACGTTTCAGACCTAAAAAGATTGTGTGAAATATATACATATTTCTATATGCATTATCTATGCTTTATACTTATATTTTGGTTAATTATAAGAACTTTCGGTACTTAATCGAGTATATTTGCTATTGTAGGTTCATGGTACGTTTCGTGGAAGAAAACGAAAGAATACACGAATATTTAAAGCTTAAACGAAGAAATAACTCAAGCTAAATGCTTTCCGACACCTGTTCACTGTTTTGGTCATAACTCGATCATACAAACTCCGTTTAACGCGATTCTGGCGGCCACGCGAAAAGAATTCAATTATCTATAATCTTGAAAAAGGCTAAGTGCTGAAATTGCCCAAAGTATGGAGGTTTTACCTAAAGTGCGGCGCACTTTTGAGGCGGTGGAAAGAATTAAAGGCATTAAATGAAGAGAACATTAACACCCGAAGTACGGCGCATAATAAATTTTGTGCGTCGGTTTTGGCCCCCAAACAGCCTACAAATACCCTCATTTAGCTCTCCTATTTCATATATCTCTCACACAATCTTATATCTTACACACATATTCATTAGAGCCTTTGGAGAGGAGGAAGGAGTGGTGAGGATCTTTGGATCCAATGATCCAAACACCTCTTCTCACCACCATGTTACCACCACTATAACCACCAGTCCCCACCGCGAACCATCACTAAAACACCATATTTCTAGAACCTAAGCACATCATACCATGAGGATTAGACGACTCACACCAAATCTCTAATTCCTTCACTATATTAAACTTGTTACCAAACACACCATTTGGTGACGTGTTCTTGATTTCCAGCGGGTTTGTGACAGCCCTGTGGGTTATCTTAGTAGGTTTGGATGTTGGTTGTTTGTGGGAACAATTGGTTATTGGTTTGGTTATGATGTAGTGTTCTTCACTCGTTTTGAATATGTGAAACATGAATAATATTTAGATGATTTTGCTATGAATTATGAATATACATGTTTATAAATTCGATGTTATCTTTGCTTGGATCTTTGTTTATCTTTTGGTATATCATTGTAATTGAAATAGGCCGAAAGGCTTAATTGTCTTGATATGTTTTGAACCGTTTGTCTATGGCGTGTCAATATCATACTTGTGAGAATTGTGTGGTAAATTGAAAGCAACCTAAGTAGAATAATGTTTAAGACCCCTTTCTTATGTTGACCGACCGGGTTGGGAGGAATTCATATATATGCATATTTGATATAAACCATTCTTAATGCACTCGTGATAATGTAGTATATCGGCCGAAAGGATTTTATGTTATCATTGGCAGATATGCATGTTATTATGATTACCCGTCATATATGACTTGTATGCTTTGTTTATATAAAGTCTTGCTCTTGCTCTATTTCTATCTATTATGTTATGTGGATCATGCCTTGTTTCTTGCTTACTTTATACACACGTTTTGGCTATTTGATCTGTGATAATCATTTAGCTTTGTTACTTGATAAACAATATGTGGATTGCTATAAATCCCGTCAAACGACCTGGACTTACCTAATACTATATTACACTCGAATAGGGTATACTTGCTCGAATGTTGTGTTTTTAGTCAAAATCGGTATTTCTAGTATTATAAATTTAAAGCTTGTAAAAACACACATCAAGTTTTTGGCGCCGCTGCCGAGGATTTGTTTAGTTGTTTGCAGATTGTTTGCTAGTCTTGTGCATTTTACGTGTGTTTAAATCTCTTTAAAATCTTAAAATATGTCTGCTGTTACAGAAAGTACGGCGCACATTTTATGTGTGCGTCGCACTTCCCCTGTTCTCGTTTGTTATTTTGCTGGTTTATACTTAAAGTACGCCGGTTTCACACCAAAACCGTCGCACTTGCCCTGTGATAATCCTCGTCTCTTTCGCCGTATAGTTTTCTGGCAAACTGACCCAAAAAATTGTTTTTCTTCAGGAAGTACGCCGCACATACAATTTGCGCGCTGGTTTTCCTGAAAAACACAGAAAGTACGCCACACTTTTCACAAGTACGCCGCACTTTCTGCAAAATTTTCACTAGCAAAATCTGGTTTAAAACCAAAACCAAAACCCAAATAAAACCCCGCAAATTTCTAGTCTTAGATATGTGATGATTTAAAATCCAATTTTATCTAATTATACGCCTTGTAATTTTGTGAATATTTAGTTGTCATTAAAAAAAAAACCAAAAAAAAGATTTTTATTTCTAAATTATTTTTGCTTATTTTGATTTCTACATGTGCCTGTTTATATAATAAATCATGTTTTTGTTAGTTTGTTAGTTTTCCTTGCATTGCATCTATTAAAGCTATAAAAAATTGTGGTCAAAACTCATAGTACGCCGCACTTGTTATTAAGTGTGTCGTGTTTTTTCAACATCCAAAAATATTAATTTTGCATAAAAATAAATCTGATGCATTTTTATTTTTGTCTTATCTTATGTGAATATTTGTTATCCATCAATTGTTTCCGCATGCTTGCTTGTTTGTGTATATTTGCCTACGTGTTTGTTTTAAAAAAAGGCATAAAAATGTTAAAACTATAAAATCTTAAAAAAATA
>BQNB010012185.1:0-79740 GCA_026074375.1 Tanacetum coccineum | reverse complement strand
ACTAATAGTATTAATACTGTTAGTACACCTGTTAGTACTGCTGGACCATCTTTTACTAATGATGCTCCATCTTCACCAGTTAATGCTGCTAGAACTTTTGAGGAACATCTATTTGAATAAGTCTCTCCTTTTATAAATGCATTTTCTCTTCCAAATGTTCCAAATGCGTTTTCAATTGATGATACTAAATTTTTTGGTAATGCTTATGATGATAAAGATGTGGGTGCAGAAGCTGGCCTCAACAACTTATAAACAACCATGAATGTCAGTCCTATTCCCACAACCAGAATTGACAAGGATCATCCTAAAGACCAGATCATTCGAGACTTAACTTTAGCTATTCAAACAAGGAGAATGACCAAGATTTCTGATGAACATGATATGGTCAGTTACATTAATAAGTAGAGGAGAACAAATCACAAAGATAAAACTGCTTATTTGCTTGTTTTCTCTCTCAAAATGAACCCAAGAAAGTGATTCAAGCTCTGGAAGATCCAAGCTGGATAGAAGCAATGCAAAAGGAGCTTCTACAATTTCAACTTCAGAAGGTTTGGACATTGGTTAATCTACCTAATGGCAAGAGGGCCATTGGAACCAAATGGGTCTTTAAAAACAAGAAAGATGAGAGAGGAATTGTCATTAGAAACAAGGTAAGACTGGTTGCATAAGGTTACACCTAAGAAGAAGGCATTAATTATGATGAGGTTTTTGCTCATGTTGCTAGGATACAAGCAATCAAGTTATTTTTGGTCTATGCATCATTTATGGGGTTCATTGTGTACCAGATGGATGTGAATAGTGCCTTCTTATATGGTACTATTGAAGAGGAGGTATATGTTTGCCAACCTCCTGGTTTTAAAGATCTACAGTTCCCTGACAAAGTGTATAAGGTAGAAAAAGCTTTATATGGTCTACATCAAGCTCCTAAAGCCTGGTATGAGACCTTGTCTACCTACTTAATTGAAAATAGATTTAGAAGAGGCACTATAGATAAGACTTTGTTCATCAAGAAGGACAAAGGTGATATCTTGTTAGTATAGGTGTATGTTGATGATATCATCTTTGGATCCACAAAGAAGTCTTTATGTGATGAGTTTGAAGGTTTGATGCACAAAAGATTCCAGATGAGTTCTATAGGGGAACTCATTTTCTTCTTAGGATTGCAAGTACAACAGAAGGAGGATGGAATCTTCATTAGCCAAGACAAATATGTGGCTGAAATATTGAAAAAGTTTGATTTTGCCACTGTGAAGACAGCAAGCACTCCTATGGAACATAACAAGGCATTGGTCAAGGATGAAGAAGCTGATAGTGTGGATGTTCATTTATACAGATCAATGATTGGATCATTGTTGTACCTAACAGCTTCTAGAGTAGACATAACTTTTGTTGTTTGTGTTTGTGCAAGGTTCCAAGTTACACCTAAAACCTCACATCTTCAAGCTGTGAAGAGGATCTTTAGATACTTGAAAGGTCAACCTAAATTGGTCCTTTGGTATCCTAGAGATTCACCATTTGACGTAGAAGCTTTTTTAAATAGTAATTATGTTGGAGCTAGTCTTGACAGGAAATCCACAACAGCAGGTTGTTAATTTCTTGGCAAAAGGTTGATTTCATGGCAATGTAAAAAGCAAACAGTGGTTGCCAACTCAACAACTGAAGCAGAGTATGTTGCTGCTGCTAATTGCTGTGGACAGGTGTTATGGATTCAAAATCAAATGCTTGATTATGGGTTCAACTTTATGAACACCAAGATTTACATTGATAATGAAAGTACAATCTGTATTGTGAAAAATCTAGTGTTTCACTCTAAAACCAAGCACATAGAGATTAGGCACCATTTCATCAGAGATTCTCATGAGAAGAAGTTTATTCAAGTAATCAAGATTCACACAGACCACAATGTTGCAGATATTCTCACAAAGGCTTTTGATGTTAGTAGGTTTAACTTTCTGATTGCTAGCATTGGATTACTTAGTCTTTGAAGTATTGTTTGAGGGGAGGTTAATTAAGATTGGATAAAAGGGAATGTATCATTAAGCAGAAGAGGGTGAAGGGTCAGGAAATCCCATTGAACCCCAACACACATCCACAACTGTATCACTATCTAATCTTGAACCAATCACTATTCTATCACAATCTTAACTAAAAAAGACTCAAAAACCTAGGAAAGCCAAAAGGACCACTGAGATATCTCAGTCTAGTGGATCTATTCACCTTGTAACAAATGAGAATGTCATTAAGGAGTGGGAAGGACAAGAGTGGATAAGGGCTTCATTGCCACTATTGCTTTCTAGTCTTAGGAAGCAGCGCAGGACAGTGGTAAATAAATGGAACCAAGTCATGGCATACACTGAATGAAGTCTTTTCTCAGGGAATGATTCAGGGAGTGGTCCCAGGTGTCAAGATTAGCCATAATTGGGGGTTGTAGAAGCTCAAAAACTAGGTATTGAGGCTGCATCTAAATAATCCATGATCCACTCTATCAAGAGTTAACCCACACTTTGATAGTGGGAGAGGGCTGAGAACAACATTGTGAAACCATGATTTAACAGGTTGGTCAAACAGTAGGGTTTTTTTTCTAGTGTTGTACCTAAATGTAGTTAAATTGTTGCCATGTATGGTTATGTGTTTATACATGTTTATATGTGTTTGTGTGGGGATATGTGATGATTGGAGTAATCATCCATTGAGGTGATCGGTCTCATTGGGATTGGATTGTGTTGAATTTATGAAGTTCATTTCGTTCACTTTTGGTGACAAGGCAATGATTTTTTTCCGGGGTTTGGGTGATTGAAGCGTTTCTCGTAATTGTATAAGTAATTTATACATATACCCTTATTTTGTGTTTGTATTTAACGATAGTTTAGGTTTTAGTGGTTAAGTTAAAAGAAATGAGTTATTTGATGGAGAAATTTCATTTTAATCACTTATAGTGATAAAGGAATTGATTGGGTATTTTGAGAGAATTGTTTTAGTTAATATGAGGATGTCTAGGTGATGGATTAAAATGAGAAGTGTGTCATTTGTGAAAGAAATGAGTTTTGTTTAAAATTTTGAGAGTTTTTGAAGAACTTTCTATTTTTGAAAAGTGAATTTGGAAATGAAAAGTTATTTTTAGAAAGTAGTTTATAAGCAAAATGGTTTACCAAATTAGCTTAGGTTTTTTATAAAACTTAAGGTATGAAGGTAATTAATTAACTAATAAAATATTTTGTTTCTCTAGTGTAATAGTAAAATACGAATTTTAATAGAAAAAAAAAGAAAAGAAGAAGAAAAAATAGAGTTCGAAATTAGAATTCCAACATAACTTAGGGCTTAATTCTAGGATTACCTTAGAGCCTATAAAAAAACCCTAAACCCCTATTGAAGTTGGCCGATTTTTACAAGAGAAGAAAAAGAAGAGAATTTTAAGGTTCTTGGTTAAGGTATTTTCTAATCCTTGTTTAGTTCTAGTTATTTAATTTTCAATTAATGTAATCTAAGTATGATGGATTATGGTTTATAAATTAGGGTTTATAAATTAGGGCTTTGATTTTTCTGGAAGTTTATAATGTTATAATGATTTTTCAATCATTAGTTTAATTGGTTACAAGATTTGATCATGCGCTAGGGTCTAGATCGCCCGAACTAGTTGTTTAATTCACTGCAGAAAGTTAGGAGGTTTTGTAACGAGCATAAATCATTCATAAAAATTCAAATAAACAAATTACAACATACTGGAGATAACCTCAGAGAGCCTACTTTCCTCAGAAAGTTGGCCTCGTGAGTTTTTATGGTCGGAAAGTGGGTCAAAAGGTCGTTAAAAATCAGTATGTAAAAACAGTGACGGACTTTCAGGGTTTTTGTTTTGATTTTTTCTAAAAAAATACTTAGACATCTAGGATAGAGGCTCTAACGTCATACTTTTAGGGGGTAAGATTTCTTGGTATGAATTCTGGATACTTTAGACTAATGAATTTCTAAAGGGTATTTATAAAAGGGTAACGACTTTGGGAGAGCTAGGAGAGGTTCATAAGACATATATCTAGCATGGTAAATTTTGGTTTGAATTGTGGAAGTGTTTAAGTGGTACGTTTAGGACGCGTAAGTGAGTATAAAATTCTGATCTAATCCAAAAAATTAATGTGTAGTATTGAAGTATAAATGGTGTATATAAGAGTTGGAAAGGTTTAAAAAGTATATGTAACAATGGTAGATGCTTAGATATCCATCATAGTTGAGGTTACATCATAATAGGTTGAATGCCTAATTGATGGTAGCTTATTGTGTGCTTAATTGTTTAGATTATCCGTGAAGTATTGGTGAAGCTTTTGTTGGATTCTTTTGGGAAGCTAAGTATCAGGTGAGTTTCATAGCCCCTTTTCCTTATGTTTTCTTGGGGAGAAAATGATGCTATGAGTTTAAATGTTTTAGTTGCTGTGATTATGTGTTTGTATGTTATGTGGTATGCTCCATGGCTTTGTGATCAATTGGAGTCATTTATATGATGTGCTCCATGGCTTGGTGATCAATTGGAGTTATTAATTTATTGTGTTGTTGTTGTGAAGTTGTTAGTTTTTTCGTTTTTTGTTTTTTCTTTTTTTTGCAAGTGCGTGACTTACCACAAATAAATCACTGAAGGTTGAAATAATACCATACTGACTTTTGTTGCGTCGGAGGGTAGTGTGCTACCCTGACCCTATTGTAAGTATGGGAATGATAGACCAGTGGATGTGGTGTCATGTGTGTTGTTATGGATTGTTATACTAACGCAGCAATTGTTTTTGTAAGATTTTTGTTATGTGTGCTCTTAAACCTATGATTCTCATCACCCATTGTTGACGTTTTTTTAAGCATCTTTTTCAGGTGAGGTTCATGATGATATTAAAGCTAAGAAAAAGTGGCCTAGCAGAGGGACCGTAGGATGCTTGGAGTTTATTTATGCTTTCTGTTTTGAATAATTGCGTTTGCATGAATTGTTTGGATTATGTTTTGCATGTCATTTATTGACAAGACCTCTTTCTCATTAATAAAGACACCATTAGGTTTTGGGTATTGTTATGACACTTTGTGTCTTTGCTTTACTTTAGTATTCATTTTAGTATTCTCTATTTGACAACATGTGTTATGATGTATCCATTACTTGTTTAACGCTCGCGTTTCCGCCTTGGCGGGGTGAGTGAAGATTGGTATCAGAGCTTTGGTTATAGGAACTAGGTGGATTGAGCCTAGACTATAGCTTAAGGGTCCTCTTATAGTTGTTCATTTTAGGGCATAAGTGTTTGTGTACATATATACCGTGGTTCCGCAACCTATAAGCTTTGAAATTCTTTCTATTTGAATTATACAATATAATATGAAGAATATATACTTTTCATTACGGTTATCTAATAGTATATACCCCTTTGTTATTGTTTTAGTGATGTCTTCCCCTACCCCTAGGAGATATCATTAGGAGATTGTTTACCTCACTAGACCCACGAAGTTGGGTGACTTTTGAGAGAGAAAAAGTCAAAACCAAGCGAGGCCCAACATAAGTTTATTTCGTTTTCTACCTCGATGCGTTGCTATAATCGAGGATTGCTTTTATATTTTGGGTCACAACGTGACTTCTATTTCGTTTGGTCAATTGGGATTTTATGGTTCGTTAGATGGATTATCATGTTTGAGTTATATTTGGATTATTATTAAGTGCTATGTGGTAGATGTGTGTTATCATTGAGATGTGTGGGTCTTGAAGTAAGTCACGTGTGAAAAAGGTTTGCAATTATAAATTATGCCGCGAACATAATTATAAAAAGGCAACACACCGTGGACTTGTGACATTGAAATGCAATTGATCATTATTGCTTTGTATGTATTATGTAAAGGATGTAAGTCTGGGATAGTTGTGTAGATGGTGTGTAGATGTGAATGTAAGGCCTGATGAAGGAAGGTTGTCGTGGTTAGAGAATTCCTTTCTTACGATTTGGGTGATTATATTAGGTTGGGGTTGCGTAGATGGTAAGGTTCCCTTTCATTATCATTTGCGGTAATACATCGGAACCTGTTGGTTTTGTCGTCAGATTCTTATGTTGGGTTGTTAGCTCGTTTTTCGTTGAGTATCAATGCTCGTGGTGGTTATTCTAGGGTGTTGGTCATAGAATACTGGTGTTATTGTCTCCGTTTGGCTTTTTGATTGTTTCCTTAGTCTAAAGGTGACGTACTTTTTGGTTTGTTCTTAATGACTGGTGGTATGGATGAGTCACTTATGGTTTGTTTGTTTGCAGAGGTCTTTTCGTGTTCGTTTTCAAGTAAATTAATATTCTGGTATTGGAATTCTTAAGGTATTTTGGGAGTCTATTTTGCTATCATGATGTTTTTTTTTGTTGTGAGTCATAAATTCCATTTGAAAGTAAGTTTGTTGTAGTCGATACCATATTGTTTAGGTGTTAAAAACTTCTTTTAAAAAAATAAATTATATAAATAAAATGCAACACATTTTTTTAAAATCATCTTTTGATTTCTTTTATGAAAACCATAATTAAAAATATGTTATGAAAAATTTTATTTCTACAAAGTTATATTTCACTTAAAATTATTTGCTATTATTAACTAGTTGATTTCATTGTTTTAAAATTGATATTGGTATAGTTATGTTGGGAAAGTTTCCTTGGGTAAAAATTGGTTTTGGTACAAAGGTTCTTAATCTTTTAATTAATGGGTCGTGGTACGTGGTATTATTCGTTGGGGGTGTTTCTAGAAATCGTTGATGTGTTTGTTAGGTCGGAGGTTCGTTCTTCTTGTCGACGTTTACATTCGGTTGATTTTTTTTCTTTTTGGAATCGTGTGATTTTTGGGTCCATACCAATTGGTGCATGTGAAGTTTGAAATTTCCTCATGGCGTGGTGCTAGAGTTGATGTTAGGACGTATCTTCTGGGTGGTTCGATTGATAGTAGCGAAGCGAATGGAATTATTCGCGATCCCAAGTTGGAATTAGAGAATTCTCGTTTTACTTTTGATTTAGTACCTCTTAGTTATGAGAGTGTTGATGTAGTCGTAGGAGTACCAAGGAAGATGAGTTGAGATTATGTGATATCTTTGTAGTATGTGAGCCCTCTAAAGTGTTCCTAAGGAATTAGTAGGTTTTACCCCTCGTCGTAGAATAGGATTTTGTATGGAATAAGTACAAGGAGCGACGCCGATTTGCGAAGGCTCGTGTCGTTTGACGTCTTTAGAAAGGCAAGAGGTCTGGAATGATTGCAGGAGTTGCAAGGTGAGGGTTGGTTCGAATGGTAACTTGTTGTGGGAAGCGTCTGTATTGCCTTAGGTAGGAGAAGGTGGGTAGTTTGGAATGTGCATAGATTATCTCGAGAAGAGTGAGATAGAAAATTCGTATGCAATGTCACCAATGAAGGGTGCACGGGGATGACATAGCTAAGACTGTTTTTAGGATGCGTAATGGACACGTTGAAGTTTATGGCTATAGCTTTTGGTGTTAACCAATGCTCACCAGCAGTTTTCATGGAGTTATGAGCCGGCATGTGCTATGGGGCCTGTATATAGACAAGCTAGTTAAGTTTTATTACAGACGATATTTTAAACTGACCTGAAGTCTAAGGAGGAGTACGAGTCGCACGTTAAGATGATCGTAGAGACACTGAAGGAAGAGAAGATGTACATGAAGTTTTCCAACAACGTGGAAGCGGAGTAAAGAGGAAGCTATCTAGATGTGGAAGGAATCAATTGGGTAATGAGCCGATCTTGGCATTACCGAAAGGAGCAGACGATTTCGCAGTATATTATGACGCGCGAAGTAAGGATTTAAAAGCATGCTTAGCAAAAGGGAGAAGGTGATTGCTTGTACGTCATGACAACTGAAGGTTCTTATGAAGGATTACATGGCTAACTTGGTAGGTTTTGCCTTATAATGCTAGAGTCATTAAGTGAACGAGACATGAAAAGTAATCTATAAGGATCATGAATGTCTCTAACACACTTTCAATTGGAAGGATTGAACATGAGGCAATGATGATGGATGGATGTTATTTAGTGAGTTTGATTTCGAGGTCAAGTACCATTTGGGAAAGGCAAATATAGATGTTGTACCGTAGAGTAGGAAGAAGGAGTGAAGCCAAGAATGAGTCAAGATAAATGTACGATGATCCGATCTAGGTTTGAGAAAAGGATGTTGGTATAAGATAAGATGTCCAAAGCAAAGAACGCGTCAACATGGGATGTTGCGTGGCTTGGACCAACGAGTGTGAAAAGATATGGAGAGTGGTTCATAAGTTTAGAGCTGGCAAACACACCCCTTAATAAAAATTGCTCAGTGGTTATCCTTAAGAAGACTACCCTAGAAACTTGATACCAAAGGAAATTCTCATTCTAAACCATGTAGTTTTTAGTGAGCTCAAGTGCAAGGCCCTAGCCGATCTAGGTGCTAGCATCAACTTGATGCCACTCTCGTTTGGAAAAAGTTAGGTTTACCCGAGCTTATTTCCCACCCAGCATGGAACCTTTGAACTCGCTACCGGCAAGATTTGTACATCGGCTTGGAATTGCAAGATATGTCTTTGTTCCGGTTGGAAAGTTCACATTCCTGCTGATTTTTTGTCATCGTTGATTATGAAAGCTGATCCTCGTGTCTTCCTCATCTTAGGAAGACCTTTCTTACAGACCGCTCGTGCTTTGATTGACGTTCACGGAGAAGAAATGATTCTCCGTGACGGTGACGAAAGATTAATCTTGAACATGAGACATGATACTTCAAGCTATTCTAACAAGCCTAAAAAAGAATCAATCAACATGATTGACATCTACAATGTCTCTCATAAAGATTATCTTGAGGACTTGTTTGCAAATGAAAAGGCAACAAATCATCAAAGTGGCAATCCCACTTTTTCTTCTCATATCGATTTAACTTCACCGGAAGTTATCAATCCATTGAGTGGCAATCCCACTCTGATTTCGGAACCCGTGACCAAGTCTTCTTCTTCTCCCACACTTACTTCCCTAGAAGAAAGTGATTTAATTTGGGAAGAATTCGAAGCTTATCTCGCAAGTGATTCATTTCCACCGGGAAATGATGATCCTGTCGACCTTTTACTCGAGGAGTTCACCGATGAACTCGCTCTTATCACATTTCCACCGGGAAATGATGATCTTCCTTTTGATATCGAATCCGATCTTAGAGAAATAGAATATTTGCTTAACAATGATCCTACCAAGGAAATGTATTCTATTCTCGAGGATTCGGTTGATGAGGGTAATCTTGCAGACCCTAATAACGATCTTGATGATACCATTCCCGAGATGTTCACCGATGAACATACTCTTGATTATTCATCTCCACCATTATACTGAATGATATCGCTGAAGATTCTTTTTGAACTTGAGTTTGATAATGAAGATGTTTATGATGATCCATTTGACTCCAAGGAAGATAAAATCAAACAGTCTAAACTCTTGATTGATGAACTTGATCCCTCTAGATCAAGTGATTTCCTTCCTTCCCCCCGAGTGTTGACTCATACTCTATAGATTTTTCCAAGGTTGATGCTTTGCCTTCAACCAATAACGAGGACAAAGTATTTAATCCGGGTATACTCATTCATGAGAACCTTTTTGAAGTCACTAATCGAGTAACACCGGATAAGAATGAAAAGAAGACCACTAATGCATGCCTTTAAATTCTTGAGGATTTAATCCCTCCTCTTTATGAACTTCCTTTCCACAAAGAAAGTTCCTGGGTCCGAAACTCTACTCTCTTATTCATCTGAAAATGAGGAAAAACCGTCTTGGTATTCTCACCTTCTAAAGGATTTCATAACTTCTATCTTATATCCTTGAATTTATCTCATCGGTGGCCCTAAAGCTTCAAAGTCTTTGAACATTTTGAAAGCCCAGTGTGAGATTTTTCCTTTCACTTCTGGAGATGGGGGGGAACATCCGAGTTTTGGAATTGTGCCGTATCTCCCATTTTCTATCCCCCCCTTGGACCAGTTCAAGTATGGGGATCGGTCAAGCTAAGAGGCCTTAAACAAGCGCTTCGTGGGTGCCAAACCATGCTTTACCTAATATACATTATATAGTAAGTAATAAATAAGTATGTTGTAGAGAGGCTCGCCTCTTTCCTTTTCCCGTACATTTTGTTTTGTGTTATATGTCCAGGATTTCCTGAATTTTTGAAGACTCGTGCTCATGGTTTTGTCCTTCGTTCACTCGAGCTTCACATCCTCAGCTTCATTTTGGGAATCAAATATCCAAATCTTATCGACTAACGTTTATCTTTAAGCATACTTTAATAAGACGCTTAGGAATTAATAGAGACCCCTTCTTAAACATTGGAGGACAATGTTCCGGTTCTAGTATTGGGGGGATCTATCGATTTGAATGTGCATGCAGCCGTTGTTTTCGCGTAATCCTGTTTTTACCACCAAAATACAAAAAAAAAATTAAAAAAATTAAAAATTTTCAAAAAGAAAATAAGTGTTTTGTCAAAATTTTGACTTTCCTGCTAGGTAGAATAAGAATAAATTTTGACTCGATCGAGCGTGTTGAGCTCTAGCTTGTGTTCCTTAACTTTTAGACTAAGCATTCGCGGATCTTTGCGAAGAACGGAAAATGATAGAGTTAAGTATGAGTTGGATGCTAAACAAGGATTATTTGGAAATCTTAAGAGCTCATAAGTGTAATTTGTGGCTTTTCTCTCCCATAAGCTTCTAACCGGACTAATAATACGTGCTCTCTTCGAAAATTAAACTTAAATCAACAATTTTTGAAGTATAGTCGATATCAATAATTTTAGTTCAAATTTATTAATCTATTTTTCTGTAATTTTTTGTAATTTTTACTGTTCATTTACTAATTTTTATAATTTATTTTCTTTTAAACTGTTTTTAATTCATAGAAAATAAATAAAAAGTCAAAAAAATATTTTTCTTTTTTTAGAAAATTTTATTTAGTCATATTTTATTTAGGAAAAATAGAAAATCATTCGTAGGGTCGTTTTTGCAAAATTGTACTTTTTAAAGAACGTGATTTACTCCCGTTTTTGTTTTTTCATTTTAGAGCTCGTTTTAACTCCGTTTTCGGTCTAGTGTTTTTCATTCTTCATTATTAGTGCCCTAGAGTAGATTAGAAGTAAAAATTTCTTTGTAGGGTTAATTATTAAGATTTTAGGATTTTGACCCCTTGTTCAGGATTGCTGCTCTCGTTTTTCAGTATAATTTCATAATTTTTAGGTTTTTTCTCAATTGTTTTTGCTTATTATTGATTAATTTAGCTTTCTAAACTCCCAAATCATTAATCTCATTCAAACTCCAATTTTCTGACTGTATCGATTCTCAAGCACAGCCTCGCTGGGGATAAACGACCCGGGGATATTCTATACTACTTCTCGGTTTCATTGATTATTTTTAGATTATACTTATTATATATATTTTATTATATATTATATATATATAAGAGGTTTAGTTTAAAAATCAATCAATCAAGGTTTATTTCTAATAGCTTTAGATCTTTGTTGAGCAAGAAATCTTCTTTGGGCAGCAATGGTGTCATGAAGAAATTTGGTTCTCTGCTTAATTTGTTATTATATAATGTTATGTCTAAATTTTGACAGGTGTTCCAAATCTATTTTGATATTTATTTCATTTAATATCTCAAAAGAGTTTAGTTTCGCCTTAAGTTAATAACAAATTAACAAAAACAAATTATATCATATAAAAAGATGTTGACTTGCCCTTACAAAAATATGATGCATATAATGTGTCACACCCCGCCAAGGCGGAAACGCGAGGCATAACGAGAATGGATATCATCACAACACAATGGTGCTATTATATAGCACTACAAATGCATAAAAGAAACCAAGGTATAGACACAAGGTGTCATGAAAATACCCAAACAAACATAAAAGATAACTAGCGTCTTGTATTGAACAAAAGGGGTTCACGTCAATACCCAGACATACAAAACATCCAAAATAAACCTTAACAGATCAAATCAACAACATTTAATATTCAATCATGCAAGAATTAAACTAGGAGATTTAACTCCGCAAGCAGCCTATGGTCTCTCTAGCCACTTCTCTTATTCTTAAGATCCTCATGATGCTCACCTGAAAATGATGCTTAAAAACGTTAACATAACGGTTGGTGAGAGTCATAGGTTTAAGACACACAATTCAAACTTTAAATCAATTACTATGATTAATAAAAGCAAGGTAGGACAAATATGAACTATCATGAACTTATGTTAACATGCAATGCAATCATCATACCAAATCAACAAAATCATATACTGGGTAGGCGTATCCCTCTGATCCAATCCATCACTGAGTATGCATACTCATCCGATCCCAATCAACAACACTTGACATGCCAAACACAGTACATGCAAGTAAATCACAACCCTTGACATGCCAAATAAGTACATGTAAGTAATTCACAACCCTTGACATGCCAAACACAGTACATGCAAGTAATTCACAACCAACATGTATTACAAAGTCATTTAATAGTCATACGATGTCCACACTCAATTAAAATACATAATCACAGCAATTAAAACATTTCAAAACCATTTGCATCATTTTCATCCCAATTTAAAAACAATATAAAAAGAGGGACTATGAAACTCACCTGATGCTCAACGCAGATTCCTAAATTTTCTAGCACAAAACTACACAATACAATATAAACGTGTTACACGCGACTAAGCCAAATGCTTAAGTCCATGTAACAATCATATGATAGATGTCTAAGGGGTTTACATACCTCCATGGATCACCCCAACACCATGCCCAAACCTGTAAACCACTCATTTACCCTAAACCACTTAACTACATTTTTCTTGAAAACGCAAAATTTTAGTGTCACTTTTCTAACCTTCAACCCTTATCTACCGAACTAAATAAATCTCCTAATAAATTCACCTATTAGCACTTAGGAGTTTTACAAACTAATCATATTACTAAAAAGCTATAGAAAAATAAAAAATCCTCAAATAAATTCCAAACATCAAAAAGTATCTTCTAAATTTGATCTGAACGCACGCACTAAAAAGTTATGACCTTAGTTAACCATATACTTAGACCATCAATTAGAACCTGAGTCTTAGATGCTGGAGTTAATAGACATATAGAACTTGACTTCTGTGTTTTGGTTAACCTTAATTCGAATTTTAAGTAGGGGTTTTACCTCTCTAATTCAGACCCAAATTTGACCCGTATTTACTATTTTGACAACTTTTCTTGTGGCTAACATTTAACTAACTTCCATAACTCAAAAAGCGTTTCGAGGCCAGACTTTTCAAAAAGTAACTCTTCCCGAACAACAATTTAGAAGCGAAAACACCCAAACACTTTACCATCAATGAGATAGCATTAGTGAACACGTGGCCCCAAAATCTGCCAAAACCTAAATTTACAATATAAACGCGATCTAAGCCTAGACCGTTTAATCTACCAATATGATCCTAAATCAAACCCTAAACGCACTAGCATGAATATAACAATCATAAATTACAGAAGTTTTTTTAAACCCAAAGATCCACCATTATAATTGTGTACATGATTTGAAAGGATAAACAGAGATTAGATCATTAACCTAGCTTACCTTCTTGCTCCTAACACCATAATTCTTTATAAAATTCTTGGATCAAAATTTTTATCTTCCTTGTTTTCTAGGGGAGGGATTCGTAACGACAAAGGAGAATGGGTAGAAAACAATAGAAGCTGATGTTTATACTCACTTAATAAATAGACATCCTAATATAATTATACTTATGATTAGAAAGAAAAATACATTTTTTTCCTTTTCTCTTAAAACCGATCGTTTGGCCCCAATATTAAATAAACTTATAATATATAAATATTAATTATGATATATATATAGTATATATAATAATATATATTATATATATATATATATATATATATATATATTTATAAATAATTTAATTATTATTATATCATTTCCTATTTTACCTTAATTTCCATGACAAAAAACCTTGGTACAATTGGTAAACCTTTTGTAAGAAAACCTAAATACTAACTTTCTATTTATAACTTTTATTTCATCAAAATACTTTTCTACATTTAGAAAGTTCATTACTAACTCTCATATTTCACGAACCTAATTCACTTTCATTATCACATCTTTCCATACATAATCTAACATATAACTTATTCCACATATAGATGTAGCATGCATGCAAACACGTCACTCATTTCCATTATCACTAGCACATGAACAAAATGAAAATAACCCTCAATATCCTCAAACCCATATCTAAAATGAGATGAACACGCACCTCAAAATGATAAACATGCACACAGATAAGGTCACATAGATCACAAATATAGCACATATAAACACTTAGCCAACACTAAAGATATTACTAACCTGATCAAATCACGGGTGTCACAATATCCCCTCCTTAAGAAAATCTCGTCCCGAGATTTAACTAGCCGATTCAACAGCACGATCCACAATAATTGAGATAGTTAGACTACATATGGTCTTACGCGACCCATGTGAAACTCGGGATCACGTACGCTTGTAAATTCCAACAAACTATTAGCACAGTAATACTTACAATGCTTCAAACTCCTAACCCCAATGGTCCCAAAATCTCTACAGGCTCCGTCAACAAAACGAACATTCTTAACGATCTGATTTCATCAATGGACGACATGCAGATAGCATCTCCAAACACTTCTTCAAAATTTGACACGTGGAATTTGTCATGGCACTGACTATCGCGCAATAAACCCTTCTTTATATGAATCAATAAGTAAATAAAATAATAAATACACAAAAAGGATTACAGAAACCGCGAGATCAAGAAAACCACCGTAAGCATGTATAAGAGTGTTCCCGGGTCGTTATGTCCCAACGAGGCTGGAATGGAAAATCGAAGAACGATTGATGATTTTTGTTTGAATGTCACAAGAATGATTGGGAATTAAAACAGAAAGTAAATGCACATAAAATTTTAAACAAAGAACAAAGCTGAAATTGATTAAAGCAAGCAAAGGCCAAACACTAAATAAACTTTAAACATAAGACGCACAAATAAGCCCAATAACTTAAGACAGACAAATAAGCTAATCAAATCTAGAATAAGAAAATTAAGCATGTTGCAATTATAAGCTAAATTAAACAAGATAAAACATAACAGAACTAACACAGTACTAAACAGTAAAACTACCTACCAGTACTAACTTGGAGTTAGTACTAGCAAGGCTTAATTTTTAGTATTGCTGAGGCTTAAGTTAGTATGCTAGCTTATAAGTACTGCTAAGGCTTATAAAAACACAAAGAAGAAGAAATAAGCATAAGCTATAACAGATAATAACAACCCCTTGTAAGCACTTAAGTAAAAGGAATAATCAACTTAGAATAAACTAAAATGACAATAAGCAAAAAGCTACAACTATACAATATTTGAAAAAAACTTTGAAAAGGAAAATAAACTAAATAAGCAAACATAAAAGGAAAAGGTTTAATCTACTCTTAAAGCTAAGAAATCTTCATAAGCAATTTAAAAACGAACCCATCAGTAATAACTGTTTTAAACTAACAGTACTAACAGATTAAGACTAACATACTAACTTGGAGTCAGTACTGGTAGGTTAAGTTGAGCTGTTCCAAAAAAGTGAACATACCAGACTAACAAGCTTAAGTTAATGTTGTTAGGCTTAATTTACTGCTTCCCGTATTTGTTTATGCTGCTAGGCATACACTTACTGCTGTTAGGCATAAGTTAATGCTGTCAGGCATAACTTGCTACTGCTGGGTTATTTAATATTGTTAGGCTTAACTTAATGCTACCAGTTCAAGTTAATGTTGTTGAGGGTGATTTCATAAATACTTCGATTAAGGGTTTCAATCACTCATTCGATCGATTTTACACCTTAATATACTCTGTAATCATAAATCCTAACTCAATTTTATCATTCATCATCAAAACCGAAAACAATGTCGAACCCTAAGTTTGCTAAAACCCACAATTTGGTTGCGTTTTTGGAGAAACCAAAAGAAAGTGATGGGTTTGGGGAGATTACTGATTTCCTGAATGCAAGTTATGTCCAATATGCGTTAACGATTAATCCAACCATTTATACTACCTATATTGAACAGTTCTGGGCATCTGCCAAGGCTAATATCATTAATGGGGAACAACAAATACAAGCCTTAGTAGAAAATAAGAAGGTAATCATCACTGAGACTAGTATAAGGAGTGATCTTAAGCTGAATGATGTTGAAGGAATAAATTGTCTACCCACTGCTACAATTTTTGCAGAATTGGAAAGAATGGGGTATGAAAATCTTACTAAAAAGCTTACTTTCTATAAAGCTTATTTTTCATCCCAATGGAAATTTCTTATCCATACTATACTGCAATGCCTTAGTGCTAAGACTACAACCTGGAATGAATTCAGTAGCACAATGGCATCTGCTATCATATGTCTTACCACAAACCAAAAATTCAACTTTTCCAAGTACATTTTTGACAATATGGTGAAGCACTTGGAGGGTGGGGTTAAATTTATCATGTACCCAAGGTTTATGCAAGTCTTCCTGGACAAACAAGTTGAGGGGATGACCAGACATAAAGATGTTTATGTTACACCTTCCCACACCAAGAAGGTGTTTGCTAATATGAAGAGATCAGGAAAGGGTTTTTCTGGAAGAGTCACACCTCTATTCCCAACAATGATGATTCAAGCTTCAAAAGATATGGGTGAAGATTCAGCTGCTCCTTCTGATTCCCATTCCACACCTATTATTTCTTAACCATCATCATCTAAACCTAAAAAGAAGAAGTCAAGGGGGAAACAAAGGAAAGACAGTGGTCTTACAGAGCCTGTTACTGATGAGGCTCATGTATTTACCCCTTTCTATGATCCACCTCTAAGTGGTGAGGATAGTATGCAACTTTCTGAATTGATGAATTTATGTACCAGTCTACAAGAGAAAGTCCTTGATTTGGAGAAAGCCAAGACTGCTCAAGCAAAGGAGATTGCTAGCTTAAAGAAGAGAGTCAATCAATTGGAAAAGAGAAGGAAGTTAAGAACTCCAGGAGTCAAGAGATTAAGGAAGGTTGGTTTAACTAGCAGGGTGGAATCCTCTAATGATGTCAGTTTGGGTGATCTGGAGGATGCATCCAAACTGGGGAGGAAAATTGAGGATCTTGATGCTGATGCAGAAGTGAGTTTGGTGGATGAGACTCAAGAGATGAATGATGACAACCTGATGTTTGATACAGGTGTTTTGGAAGAACAGGAAAAAGAAGTTGTTGAAAAGGAAGTTAGTGTTGCTGATCCAGTTACTACTGGTAATGTTGAAGCTACTACTGCCAATGCTCCAACAACAACTATTGATGAGTTGACTCTGGCTCAAACTCTAATAGAAATCAAAGCAGCTAAACCTAAAGCTGTTACATCTGCTACTACAACAACTACAACTACAAGACCCAAGGCTAGAAGGGTTGTAGTTCAAGAGCCAAGTGAATTCAAAACAGCATCATCACCTTTACAAGCATCATAACTTCCACAGGCTAAAGACAAAGGCAAGGCAATAATGGTTGAGCCTGAAAGACCTTTGAAGAAGAAAGATCAAGTTGCTCTTGATGAAGAAATGGCTAGAAATCTTGAAGCTCAGATGCAAGTTAAACTTATAGAGGAAGAGAGTTTTACAAGGCAAAAGGAAGAAGAAGCCAATATAGCTTTGATTGAATCATGGGATAATACGTAAGCTATGATGGAGGCAGATTTGAATTAACTCAGAGGCTACAAGCAGAAGAACAGGGAGAGATAACCATTAAGGAAAGATCAAGATTGTTTGTAGAGCTCATGAACAGAAGAAAGAAGCACTTTGAAAAGCTTAGAGCTGAAGAGATAAGAAGAAAGCCACCTACCAAAGCTCAAAAGATAAATCAAATGTCCATCTATTTAAAAAATATGGCTGGATACAAACATAGTCAGTTGAAGAGAAAAAGCTATGATGAAATCCAGAAGTTGTTTGATAAGGAGATGAAAAGAGTAAATACTTTTGTGGACATGAATTCAGAAGTAGTGAAAGGTAGTGAGACAAGAATAGAGAAAGGTTCTAAAAGAGCAGGGGATGAACTTGAGTCCGATAAGTCAAAGAAGCAGAAGATAGATAAGCATGTAGAAGCTAAAAAAGATGTTGATCTAGAGGAGGAAGAAATGAAAAAGCATATAGAGATAGTTCAAGATGAAGAGGAAATAGCAATTGATGCTATACGTCTAGCCACAAAACCTCTAATGATTGTTGAATATAAGATTGTTAAAGAAGGACAAAAGGGATTCTATCACTTGATAAGAGCTGATAAAAGTTCAAAAAGATATTCATCAATGATTAGGATGCTTCATGATATTGACAGAGATGACTTAGAAACTCTTTGGAAGTTGGTTAAAGAAAAGCATGGAATAAACAGGCCAGTTGATGAATATGAAAGAGTGTTATTGGATGATATGAAGGTAATGTTTAAACCTGACATAAAAAGTGAAGTATGGAGGAGTCTACAAGGATACAAAGTGACTGTTTGAAAGTTGTTTGATTCTTGTGAAGTGCACTTTGTAAGGTTTAAAAATCTTCAAATATTTATGTTGGTTGAAAAGAGATATCCCCTTACACCAATAACAATCACAAACATACTGGACAAGAGGCTTCAAGCTGACCACTAGAATGAGATGTGTTATCAACTTCTTAAGCTCTTGGTAAAGCAACAAAAGAATCCTGGAAGTGTTTGAATGTATCCTCCTGATTATGGTAAAGACTTTTAATAAAGAAACTTGAAGATTTAGAAGATGAACATCAAGTTTAGGGGAGGATTGTTAGGATTAAAAGACTTTAAGATGATTTTTAGAATTACTACTGCTCAGGTATATATTAATGTTGTCAAGCATAACTTAGTACCGTTGGAGATACTAATGAAAATTATGCTAAGTAGTTAGTACTGGTAGTATAAAAGTTACTACTGCTAGTTACTACTGTTAGTATATATTACTACTGTTAGTATTAAGTTACTGCTGCTAGTAGAAGTTAAGACTGCTCAGAGATGAAGACTGAAAATATACTAAGTAGTTACTACTGCTAGTACAAAAGTTAGTACTGCTAGTGTATGTTAGTACTGCTAGAGTAAACTTCTAAGTAGTTAATGCTGCTTGTGCTCAGTTACAACTGCTGAGTGATTACAACTGCTGGAAGGTTTATGCTGACAGAGATAAGATCAAAAGCTTATCAGAGAAGAGATAAAGATTGATTGGAGAACAAGAATACTTACGAAGATAAGTATTAGTTATTTGTAAAGAAGATATGTATAACTTATTTGTTTAAGAGATTATGTTTGTTTATAGAAAAGATCATGATATGTTAGGAAAGTATTGTAAGCCTTGTAGGACTCCTTGGTGTATAAAAGGAGGTCCTAGGGCATATTGTTAGATACATACATTCATATACGATTTAGATATTCATAGCTTCAAGGTTGTAAACCCTAGTACTAGACAGAGTACTCGTATTATTGATCTTAATAATATTGAAGCTTTTTGTTACATCTTTGTTCATTCATATTTACTGTTACATTCATAATTCTTCTAAGTATTGAAGAGTAGATTCCGCATACTCTTTAATATACACACAAAGTTTCTACCATTGTTATTTTGGATTTATCCAAGGTAACATACTCTTTACAAGCTAAAGAATAGATCTTAAGTTGGGATCAACAAGTGGTATCAGAGCTTGTGTTCTAAAACTTTGGTCTAGATGAACTCTTTACTCACAAAGAAGAGATGGATCTAGAAACTGCACAAACCAATACTACTGCAAAATTGCCCCTTCTTAAACAGGGTGAATATGAGATGTGGAAGCTTAGGATTGAGCAATACTTTCAAGTACAAGACTATGCTCTATGGGATGTCATAGAGAATGGAAACTCATTCAAACCAGTAGCTCAAACAACAACAAATGCTGATGGAACCTCAACTTCTCTAATACCAGGTCCTATATTTGCTGATGAAAAGACTCAAAAGAATAATGATGTGAAGGTAAGAAGTATGTTACTGATGGCACTTCCTAATGAACATCTACTGACTTTTAATCAGTACAAGGATGCCAAGACTTTGTTTGCTGCTATACAAACAAGATTTGATGGTAATGATGCCACAAAGAAGACTCAGAAGACTCTTCTAAAACAAATGTATGAAAACTTTAATGCTCTAAGCACAAAGTCTCTTGACTCTATTTTTAACAGGCTTCAGAAGATTGTAAGTCAGCTAGCTATCTTAGGTGAAATTATTTCACAAGAGGATCTTAATTTAAATTTTTTGAGAAGTCTGCCTTCTGAGTGGAATACTCATGTTATGGTCTGGAGGAATAAACCTGATCTAGACACAATGAGCTTTGATGATCTCTACAACAATTTCAAGATTGTTAAACAAGAGGTCAAAGGAACTGCAAACTCAAGCTCAAGCTCAAGTTCTCAGAACATGGCTTTTATGTCATCACCCAGCAGTACTAATGAGGTTAATACTGCCTATGAAGTTAATACTACTAACATTCAAGTTAGTCCTGCCAGCACTCAAGTTAGCACTGCTAGCACTCAAGTTAGTATTGCTAACTTAAGTGATGCCACTGTTTATGCATTTTTGGCTAATCAACCAAACAGGTCTCAACTTATACATGAGGACCTTGAACAAATCCACGAAGATGACTTAGAAGAGATGGATTTAAAGTGTCAGTTAGCATCGTTGAGCAAAAGGACAAGAAGGTTTTTCCAGAAGACTGGTAGAAAGATCACTATCAATGGAAGTGACACAGCTGGATATGACAAGTCTAAGGTAGAGTGTTTCAACTATCACAAGTTGGGACATTTTGCTAGGGAATGCAAAGGATCTAGGAAACAAGATAGCAGGAACTGGAATCAAGACAACTCTAAAAGAACTATAAATGTGGAAGACACTTCTTCCAAAGCTATGTTGGCTATTGATGGAGCTGGTTTTGACTGGAGCTATATGACAGATGATGAAGTCCCTACAAACATGGCTTTTATGGCTTTTTCAGACTCTGAGGTACATAATGATAAAACTTGTTCAAAAACCTGTCTAAAAAGCTTTCAAATTCTTAAAACTCAACTTGATGATTTAAGAATAGAGTTTAACAAATCTGAGTTTAATCTAGCTACTTATAAGACAGGTTTAACATCTATCAAAGAACAACTTGTTTTTTAGAAAAAGAATGAGGTTTTGTTTTATGAGCAAATTGCTGTTTTAACAAGAGATATCTCATATAAAGACTTAGAAATTAGTGAGCTTAAAAGTGAGTTAGAAAAACTTAAGCAAGAAAAAGAAAGCAATCAACTTAAAATTGAAAATTTTAATAATGCTTCTAAGAGTCTAGACAAATTAATAGGAAGTCCAATACCTGATAAAAGTAGAAAGGGTTTGGGGTTTGCAAGCTATAATGCTGTTTCACCACCACATACAGGGTTATTTGTACCTCCAACACTTGATTTGTCCAACTTTGGTCTTGAGGAGTTTCAATAGCCTGAGTTTGAAGGCTATGGACCTAAGATTAGTAAGAGTGTTAGTGAAAATGTTTCTAAAGAGGTTAGGAAATCTCCTGATGCTCCATTGGTTGAGGAGTTAGTGTTAGATGTTGATAAGTTTGAAAAGAAAACTATTTTTCCTACTAAGATAGAATTTATTAAACAACAAGAAAAACCAGATAGGAAACCAGTTAAGTATGCTAAAATATACATATCACAAGGTCCTAGGGGAAATCAAAGAAACTGGAATAATCAGAAGTCCCAACAACTAGGAAGTGACTTTGTGATATATAATAAAGCTTGTTTTGTTTGTAGAAGTTTTGACCATTTGCAGACCAACTACAATTACTATCAAAGGGAAAGGGTGGTATCTGGGAGTAACTATACAAGGGTGAATTACAATTATTCTGCTCAAAAGGCTTACCCTAGTGTTCAAAGGAATATAGTTCCAAGAGCAGTTTTAATGAAAAATGGCCCAAGAACACTTAATACTGCTAGGCCAGTTAATACTGCTCATCCCAAAACTACAGTTTATAGTGCTAGACCAATGTCACATTTTTCTAAATAAGCACAATCAACTGTAAAGAGGCTCTTTTATATAAGAACATCATTAACTAATAAAAGTTTGAGTCAAAAAGTTAATACTACTAAGAGAAATTTTTATATTGCTAGGCCAAAAGCAGTTAATACTGCAAGGCCAAATACAACAGTAGTTAATGCTGTCAGGGAAAATAAGGTTAATGTTGTAAAGGCCTCAACATGTTAGGTTTGGAGACCTACCAAACTTAACAGTGCATCAATTACTTTTAAGAGACATAATTATGTTGATGCACGAGGCAAATCCAAGTCAGTGATGACTTGGGTCCCCAAAGGAAACTAATTTCCTTATTTTTATGTGTAGGGTCATCCACAACAAGAAGATCAAGGCTATATTGACAGTGGATGCTCAAGGCACATGACATGAAACATGTCCTATCTCTTAGACTTCAAAGAATTAGATGGAGGATATGTTACCTTTGGGGGAGGAGCTAAAGGAGAAAGAATTACTGGTAAAGGAACTCTTAAAACTGGTAAGCTTGATTTTGAGGATGTATACTTTGTCAAGGAGTTACAGTTTAACCTTTTTTGTGTTTCACAAATGTGTGACAAAAAGAATAATGTTCTTTTTACTGATACTGAATGTTTTGTTTTGTCTCCTGACTTTAAGTTAACTGATGAAAGTCAGGTTTTACTTAAAGCTCCTAGAAAGAACAACATGTACAGTGTTGATATGGAGAATATTGTTCCTAAAGAGAGTTTAACTTATCTTGTTGCAAAGGCCACTCTTGATGAATCAATGCTATGACATAGGAGGCTAGGTCATATAATTTTTAAAATATTAATAAACTTGTTAAGGATAACCTTGCAAGAGGTTTACCTTCAAAATGTTTTGAAAATAACCAAACATGTGTTGCTTGTCTTAAGGGAAAGCAACACAAAGCCTCTTGTAAGTCCAAGATTTAGAACTCTATTTCTCAACCTTTATTCATGTTGCATATGGAATTGTTTGGTCCAACTTTTGTGAGTAGTTTGATGAATAAGAAATATTGTCTAGTTGTCACTGATGATTATAGCAGATTTACTTGGGTGTTCTTTTTAGCATCTAAGGATGAAACTAGTGACATTCTAAAGAGCTTTATAACTCAAATAGAAAATCTAGTTGATAAGAAAATAAAGATAATCAGATGTGACAATGGAACAGAGTTTAAAAATAGAGTTATGAGTGAGTTTTGTGAAAAGAAAGGCATTAAAAGAGAATTTAGTATAGCTAAAACTCCTCAGCAAAATGGAGTTACTGAAAGGAGAAATAGGACACTAATTGAGGCTGATAGAATTATGTTAGCTGACTCTAAGTTACCTACTACATTTTGGGCTGAAGCAGTTAATACTGCTTACTATGTGCAGAATAGGTTATTAGTAGTCAAGCCTCATAACAAGACCCCTTATGAACTGTTTAGAGGTAGAACACCTGCTCTAAGCTTCATGAGACCATTTAGGTGTCATGTTACCATTCTTAATACCTTAGATCATTTAGGCAAGTTTAATGGAAAGTCTGATGATGGATTCTTTGTTGGATACTCCTTGAATAGTAAGGCTTTTAGGGTATACAACATTAGAACCAGGAAAGTAGAAGAAAACTTGTATGTTAGGTTCTTGGAAGATAAGCCTATTATTGCAAGTGCTGGACCAAAGTGACTATTTGATATTTATGTTCTAACAGAATCAATGAATTATGTGCCAGTTGTTGCAGGGACAAACTCTAATGTTTCTGCAGGTACAAAAGAAAGCATTGGTGCAAGTCACTCTAGTAAGGAGACATGATCTTGCCAAGACTACATTTTGATGCCACTGTGGAAAGATGGTTCACTATTTAATTCTTCTTCAAAGAATGCTAGCAATGATGAACCACAACCTTCTAATGATACTAGAAAGAAGAATGATGATAGTGAAATTGATAATCAAAAGAGGCCTGAGAAAAATACTCAAGATGTTAATACTGTTGGGCCAAGTATTAATACTGCCAGTACAAATGATAATATTGGCAGTCTAAATATTAATACTGGTATTCCAACAGTTAATACTACTCCACTTGAAGACACATATGCTGATTTCTTTGGTGATGAAACAGAAGTGGATATGAGCAACATTTCTACTACATATCCAGTTTCCTCTACTCAAAATACAAGAATTCATAAAGATCATTCACTTGCTCAAGTGATTGGTGATATACAGTCTAGTGTAGAGACAAGAAGAATGATAAATGAACAAGGATTTATTAGTGCTGTTTATGAAGGGAAAACTCATGAAGACCTTCATAATTGTCTGTTTACTTGTTCCCTATCTCAAGAAGAGCCTAAGAAGGTAATCTAATCTTTAAATGATCCAAGTTGGATAGAAGCTATGCAAGAAGAGCTTCTGCAATTAAAATTACAACAAGTTTGGACATTAGTTGATTTACCTTATGGCAAGAGGGCCATTGGAACAAAAAGGGTGTATAGAAACAAGAAAGATGAGAGAGGAATTGTAATCAGAAATAAGGCAAGGCTGGTTACACAGGGTTATAATCAAGAAGAAGGAATAGATTATGATGAGGTTTTTGCTCCAGTTGCTAAGATTAAAGCAATTAGACTGTTCTTAGCCTATGCCTCCTTCAAAGACTTTGTTGTATACCAGATGGATGTGAAGAGTGCATTTCTGTATGGAAAAATTGAAGAAGGAGTATATGTCTGTCAACCTTTAGGGTTTGAAGATCCAAAATTCCCTGACAAAGTTTATAAGGTAGAAAAAGCATTATATGGTCTACATCAAGCTCATAGAGCCTGGTATGAGAATTTATCTACCTATCTATTAGACAATGGATTTTAGAGAGGTCACATTTATAAGACTTTGTTTATTAAAAAGATCAAAGGTGATATCCTACTAGTTCAAGTATATGTAGATGATATCATTTTTGGATCTACTAAGAAAGTTTTATGCACTGAATTTAAAAAGCTAATGCATAAGAAGTTTCAAATGAGTTCAATGGGTGAGCTCACTTTCTTCTTAGGACTTTAAGTGACACATAAAGATGATGGGATTTTCATTAGCCAATATAAGTATATGGTGGTAATTTTAAAGAAGTTTGGTTTTTCAACTGTAAAGACAGCAAGTTGATGTTCACTTATACAGATTAATGATTAGATCATTTTTGTATCTAACAGCTTCTAGACCTGATATAATGTTTGTTGTATGTGCTTGTACAAGATTTCAAGTCACACCTAAAGGTTTACATCTTCATGCTGTGAAAAGAATCTTTAGATACTTGAAAGGTCAACCTAAACTAGGCCTTTGGTATCCTAAGGAATCACCATTTGACTTGGAAGCTTATACTGACAGTGACTATGCTGGTGCTAGTTTAGACAGGAAATCCACAACAAGAGGTTGTCAATTTCTTGGAAGCAGATTAATTTCATTGCAATGCATGAAGCAAACTATAGTTGCCACCTCTACTACTAAAGTAGAGTATGTAGGTGCTGCTAGTTGCTATAGACAAGTCCGTTGGATTCAAAATCAAATGCTGGATTATGGATACAACTTCAAGAATACCAAGATTTTCATTGATAATGAAAGCATAATCTGCATAGTTAAGAATCCAGTGTTTCACTCAAAGACTAAGCACATTGAGATCAGACATCGTTTCATCAGGGATTCAAATGAGAAGAAGCTTATTCAAATGATCAAGATTCATACATATCTCAATGTTGCAGACTTACTTACAAAAGCATTTGATGTTGGCAGATTCCAATATCTGATTGCACGCATTGGAATGCTTAACCTCTGAAGTATTGATTGAAAAGAGGTTAATTATGAAGTCTTGATTAATGAGAGAATGTATGGAATAAAATAGAACAACAGCTAAGGATGAAATTCAAGTTTGTGATGTTAGAGTATCTTACTACTGGTAAGTATTCTTAATACTGCTAGTTGCTTTTAGTACTGTTGTAAAATTAAAAGAGCTGCATTTTAACCAATCAGGTTTGGGTGAAGGGTCATGAAATCCTACTGAATCCTAACACACATCCAAAACTGCTTCTCTACCTAAATCATGAACCAATCACTGTTCCAACTTTATCTTAACCCAAAAAGACTCAAAAACCTAGGAAAGCCAAAAAGGTCACTCAGATATCTTAGTCTAGTAGACCTATTCCCCTTGTAACAGATGAGACTATCATTAAGGAGTGGGAAGACAGAATGGAAAGGGCTGCTACTACTGCTTCTAGCTTAGAAGCAGAGCAGGACAGTGGTAGCATAAATAGGACCCAGTCCATGGCAACACTTAATGAGTCTTTTCCTCAGGGAACTAATTTAGGTAGTGGTTTTAGGTGCCAAGATACCATATTGGGGGTACAGAAGCTCAAACTAGGTTTGAGGCTACGTCTAAATAGTCCAATGATCCACCTATATTAAGAGTTAACACACTTGGAAGTAGGGAGGACAACATGAAACTAAAGGAATTGATGGAATTTTGTACCAAACTATCTGAAAGGGCTCTTGATTTGCGATATAAAAACAGATAGTGTGAATTGGTGAGAAAAAGAAATGAGAGATATAGTGAGCTGAAAAATAGAAAGAGAGTTGTGCGATATAAAAACAAATAGAGTGAATTGGTGAGAAAAAGAAATGAGAGATATTGAGAGATTAAAAACAGAAAGAGAGCTTGTGAGAATCAAAATTAATGATGGAAATGCTTTTTGGAAAGAAATTAGGGTTAATACTTGTGTCTTAAAGTTAATGCTGCTCAGCTTAAACTTAATGCTGTTAAGCTTAAGTTAATACTGTTAGGCTTAATTCACTACTGCCTGTATTAGTTTATGCTGCTAGACATACACTTACTGCTGTTAGGCATAAGTTAATGCTGTCAGGCATAATTTGCTACTGATGGGTTAATTAATAATGTTAGGCTTAACTTAATGATGTCAGTTTAAGTTAATGTTGTTGAGGGTGATTTCATAAATACTTTGATTAAGGGTTTCAATCACTCATTCGTTCGATTTTACACTTTGTTATCCTCTCTAATTGTAAACCCTAACTCAATTTCATCTTTAATCATTAAAACCCATCACAATGTCAACCCCAAAGTTTGCTGAAACTCACAATTTGGTTATGTTTTTGGAAAAACCCGAGAAAAGTAATGGGTTTGAGGAGATTATTAATTTCCTGAATACAAGTTATGTCCAATATGCGTTAACGGTTAATCCAACCATTTCTACTACCTGTATTGAACAGTTATGGGCATCTGCCAAGGCCAAGGTCGTTAATGGGGAACGACAAATACAAGCCCTAGTAGACAAGAAGAAGGTAATCATCACTGAGACTAGTATAAGGAGTGATCTTAAGCTGGATGATGCTGAAGGAACATATTGTCTACCCACTGCTACCATTTTTGCAGAATTGGAAAGAATAGGGTATGAAAATCTTACACAAACGCTTACATTCTATAAAGCTTATTTTTCATCCCAATGGAAATTTCTTATCCATACCATACTGCAATGCCTTAGTGCTAAGACTACAGCCAGGAATGAATTTAGTAGCACTATGGCATCTGCTATCATCTGTCTTGGCACAAACCAAAAATTTAACTTTTCCAAGTATATTTTTGATAATATGATGAAGAACTTGGAGGGTGGGGTTAAATTTCTCATGTACCTAAGGTTTGTGCAAGTCTTTCTGGATAAACAAGTTGAGGGGATGACCAGACATAAATAGGTTTATGTTACACCTTCCTACACCAAAAAGGTGTTTGCTAATATAAAGAGACCAAGAAAGGGTTTTTCTGGAAGAGTCACTCCTCTATTCCCAACAATGATGATTCAAGCTTCAGAAGATATGGGTGAAGATTCAGCTGCTCCTTCTGATTCTCATCCCACACCCATTATTTCTCAACCATCATAATCTAAACCTCAAAAGAAGAAGTCAAGGAGGAAACAGAGGAAAGACAGTGGTCCTACAAAGCCTGTCACTGATGAGGCTCATGTATCTACCCCTTCCTATAATCCACCTCAAAGTGGTGAGGATAGTATGCAACCTTCTGAATTGATGAATTTATGTACCAGCCTATAAGAGAAAGTCCTTGATTTGGAGAAAGCCAAGACTGCTCAAGCAAAGGAGATTGTTAGCTTAAAGAAGAGAGTCAAACAATTGGAAAAGAAAAGGAAGTTAAGAACTCCAAGGCTCAAGAGATTAAGGAAGGTTGGTTGAACTAGCAGGGTAGAATCCTCTAATGATGTCAGTTTGGGTGATCAGGAGGATGCATCCAAACAGGGGAGGAAAATTGCTGATCGTGATGCTGATGCAGAAGTGACTTTGGTGGATGAGACTTAAGAGATGAATGATGACAACCTGATGTTTGATAGAGATGTGTTGGAAGAGCAGGAAAAAGAAGTTGTTGAAAAAGAAGTTAGTACTGCTGATCCAGTTACTACTGTGGGTGAAGTAGTTACTACTGCTAATGTTAAATCTACTACTGCCAATGCTCCAACAACAACTATTGAAGAGTTAACTCTGGCTAAGACTCTAATAGAAATCAAAGCAGCTAAACCCAAAACTATTACATCTGCTGCTACAACAACTACAACCACAAGACCCAAGGCTAGATGGGTTGTAGTTCAAGAGCCAAGTGAATTCAAAACAACATCATCACCTTTACAAGCATCACAACTTCCATAGGCTAAAGACAAAGGCAAGGCAATAATGGTTGAGCCTGAAAGACCTTTGAAGAAGAAAGATCAAGTTGCTCTTAATGAAGAAATGGCTAGAAATCTTAAACCTCAGATGCAAGCTGAACTTATAGAGGAAGAGAGGCTTGCAAGGCAGAAGGAAGAAGAAGTCAATTTAGCTTTGATTGAATCATGAGATAATACGCAAGCTATGATGGAGGAAGACTTTGAATTAGCTTAAAGGCTACAAGCAGTAGAACAGGGAGAGATAACCATTGAGGAAAGATCAAGATTGTTTGTAGAGCTCATGAACAAAAGAAAGAAGCACTTTGCAAAGCTTAGAGCTGAAGAGATAAGAAGAAAGCCACCTACCAAAGCTCAAAAGAGAAATCAAATGTCCATCTATTTGAAAAATATGGCTGGATACAAACATAGTCAGTTGAAGAGCAAAAGCTATGATGAAATCCAGAAGTTGTTTGATAAGGAGATGAAAAGAGTAAATACTTTTATGGACATGAATTCAGAAGTAGTGAAAGGTAGTGAGACAAGAACAGAGGAAAGTTCTAAAAGAGCAGGGGATGAACTTGAGTCTGATAAGTCAAAGAAGCAGAAGATAGATGAGCATGTAGAAGCTAAAAAAGATGATGATCCAGAGGAGGAAGAAATGAAAAAGCATATGGAGATAGTTCAAGATGAAGAGGAAATAGCAATTGATGCTATACCTCTAGCCACAAAACCTCCAATGATTGTTGAATATAAGATTGTTAAAGAAGGACAGAAGGGATTCTATCACTTGATAAGAGCTGATGGAAGTTCAAAAAGATATTCATCAATGATTAGGATGCTTCAGGGTATTGACAGAGAAGACTTAGAAACTCTCTAGAAGTTAGTCAAAGAAAAGCATGGAATAAACAGGCCAGTTGATGAATATGAAAGAGTGTTATGAGGTGATATGAAGGTAATGTTTGAACCTGACATAAAAAGTGAAGTATGGAGGAGTCTACAAGGATACAAAGTGACTGTTTACAAGCTGTTTGATTCTTGTGGAGTAAACTTTGTAAGCTTTAAAAATCTTCATATATTTATGTTAGTTGAGAAAAGATATCCCCTTACACCAATAACAATCTCAAACATGCTAAACAAAAAGCTTCAAGCTGACCATTGGAATGAGATGTGTTATCAACTACTCAAGCTCATGACAAAGCAAGAAAAGGGTCAATGAAGTGTTTGAATGTATCCTCCTAATCATGGTAAAGACTTTTAATGAAGAAACTTGAAGATTCAGAATATGAACATCAAGTTTAGGGGAGGATTGTTGGGATTAAAAGACTTCAAGATGATTCTGAGAATTACTACTGCTCAGGTATATATTAGTGATGTCAAGCATAACTTAGTAATGTTGGAGATACTAATGAAAATTATGCTAAGTAGTTAGTACTGGTAGTATAAAAGTTACTACTACTAGTTACTAGTGTTAGTATATATTACTACTGTTAGTATTAAGTTACTGCTGCTAGTAGAAGTTAAGACTGCTCAAAAATGAAGACTAAGAATATACTAAGTAGTTACTACTGCTAGTATAAAAGTTAGTATTACTAGTGTATGTTAGTACTGCTAGAGTAAACTTCTAAGTAGTTAATGCTGCTTGTGCTCAGTTACAACTGTTGAGTGATTACAACTGCTGGAAGGTTTATGCTGACAGAGATAAGATCAAAAGCTTATTAGAGAAGAGATAAAGATTGATTGGAGAACAAGAATACTTACGAAGATAAGTATTAGTTATTTATAAAGAAGATATGTATAACTTATTTGTTTAAGAGATTATGTTTGTTTATAGAAAAGATCATGATATGTTAGGAAAGTATTATAAGCCTTGTAGGACTCCTTGGTGTATAAAAGAAGGTCCTATGGCATATTGTTAGATACATACATTCATATACGATTTAGATATTCATAGCTTCAAGGTTGTAAACCCTAGTACTAGACAGAGTACTCGTATTATTGATCTTAATAATATTGAAGCTTTTTTACATCTTTTTTCATTCATATTTACTGTTACATTCATAATTCTTCTAAGTATTGAAGAGTAGATTCCGCATACTTTTTAATATATACACAAAGTTTCTACCATTGTTATTTTGGATTTATCCAAGGTAACATACTCTTTACAAACTAAAGAATATATCTTAAGTTAGGATCAACAGTTGTTGTTGTAGTACTGTCAGTAGTAACTTTAGCAGTACTAACTGTAACATTAGCAGTAGTAACTACTTCACTAGCAGTAGTAACTGGATCAGCAATACTAACATCCTTTTCAGCCATATCAACCTCTTTCTCTGCCATATCTTGTTCATTATCAAGAAAACCAGTATCAAACATTAAATTATCACCATACCTCCCTTGAGTCTCATCAACTAATGTAACCTCTGCATCTTGGTCAATTTCATCAATTTTCCACCCCTGTTTGGATGCATCCTCCTGATCACCCAAACCTTCATCTTCAGAGGAAACCACTCTTGCAGATCTACCAATCTTGTATAATCTTCTAAGCTTGTAAGTTCTTGACCCTACTTTCTTTTCCAACCTCTTAACCCTCTCCTTCAATTCAGTAGTCTCTGCAGCTTGAGAGGTCTTTGTTTTCTCCACGTCAAAAACTCTTTGTGATAAGCTGGTACAGAGTTCTATCAATTCATTTAGTTTCAGTCTATCCTCACCACTGAGCAGTGGATCGTTGGAATGTATAGGTACACTTGCCACATTTTCAGTATCATTAGTTACAGGTTCTGTAAGACCACTAAGTTGAGGATCCTTAGTGTCTTTCCTCTGTTTCCTTCTAGACTATTTCTTCTGAGATTTAGATGTTGATGGTTGAGTAGTAGTGAGTGTATGATGGGAATCAGTTGGTATATCTGAACCTTCACCTACTTGTTCTTGTGCTTGAACAATCATGCATGGAAATAAAGGTGTGTCCCTACCAGAAAAGTGTTTTCCCTGCCTCTTCATTTTAGCAAAGACCTTCTTAGTGTGAGAAGGTGTAACATAAATCTCTTTATGTTAGGACATTCCTCCAACTTGTTTATCCAGGAACACTTGCACAAACCTTGGATACATTAGAAATTTAAACCCACCCTCCAAGTTCTTCACCATATTATCAAAAACGTACTTGGAAAAGTTAAAATTTTGGTTTGTGGCAAGATAGATGACAGCAGAGGCGATAGTGCTACTAAATTCGTTCCAAGCATTAGTCTTAGCACTAAGACATTGCAAAATTGTATGGATAAGAAATTTCCATTAAGGTGAAAAGAAAGCTTTATAGAATGTAAGCTTTTGTGTAAGATTTTCATACCCTATGAGTGTCAGCTGTTCAAAAATTGTAGCATTTGGAAGACATTCAGTACCTTCAGCATCTTCTAATTGAAGATCACTTCTTACACTTGTCTTAGTGATGATCACGTTCTTCTTATCCACTAGGGCTTGTATATGTACTTCTCCATTAACAGTTTTCACCTTTGTAGTAGCCCAGAATTGCTCAATACATGCAGTATAGATTGTGGGATTAACCGTTAATGCGTATTTGATAGGATGTGCGTTCAAAAAATCTACAATCTTCTAGAATCCATCACTTTTAGTGGGTTTATCTAAGAATGTGACCATGTTGTGTGAACTAGCAAACTTTAGGGCAGCCATTGAACTTGAGTTTTGATGATTAACAATGAAATTGAGTTAAGGTTTATGATTAGAGGGTATAACAAAGATTGAAATCGATTAAATGATTGAATGAAACCCTCAATCGAAGTATTTATGAAATTACCCTCAACAACATTAACTTGAACTAGCAGTACTAAGTTAAGCCATACTGCATTAACTGACCCGGTAGTAGCCCAACAGTAGTAAGTTATGCCTGGCATCATTAACTTAACCAGCAGTAGTAAGTTTATGCCTAACAGCATTAACTAACACTGGCAGTAGTAAGTGTATACCTAGCAGCATTAACTTTGAGTCACCAACATTAACTCCAATTTCGTTCCAAAAAGCATTTCCATCTTTAATTTTGATTCTTACAAGCTTTCTTTCTATTTTTATTCTCACTATATCTCTCAATTCTTTTTCTCACCAATTCACTCTATCTGTTTTTATATCACACAACTCTCTTTCTGTTTTTATTCTTACTATATATCTCAATTCTTTTAGCTCACAAAGTCACTCTTTCTATTTTTAGTTCACACATCTCTCTTTCTGTTTTTATGCTCACCAATTTCTCTTAATACTCACAATATTAATTATAACAAACAGTAGTAAGTATAACTAACAACATTAACGTAGCAGTATTAAGTATAACTAGCAGCACTAATTATACTTACCAGTAGAAAGTTAGCCCAACAGCACGAACTTGATTTTCATCATTAGCAGCTTTTTCATTCCATTCAAATCATCATTTGTTGTATAATTCGCTGCATATGAACACAATTAACCTCCCCTCAATCAATACTTTAAAGGTTAAGCATTCCAATACTTGCAATCAGATATTGAAATCTGCTAACATCAAATGCTTTTGTGAGCAAATCTGCAACATTCTGATATGTGTGAATCTTTATCATCTGAATAAGCTTCTTCTCATTGGAATCTCTGATAAAGTGATGCCTAATCTCAATGTGCTTTGTCTTTGAGTGAAAAACAGGGTTCTTCACTATGCAGATAGTACTCTCATTACCAATATGAATCTTAGTCTGCATAAAGTTATATCCATAATCCAACAATTGATTTTGGATCTAAAGCACATGTCCACAGCAATCGGAAGCAGCTATATACTCAGCTTTAGTTATAGAATTAGCAACCACAATGTGCTTCTTACATTGCTATAAAATCAAACTGCACCCTAGGAACTGACAACCTCCTGTTGTGGATTTCCTATCTAAACTTGCTCATGCATAGTTACTGTCAGTATATGCCACCAAATCAAAAGGTGAATCCTTAGGATACCAAAGGCCCAACTTACGTTTACCTTTTAAGTATATAAAGATCCTTTTCACAGCATAAAGATGTGAAACTTTAGGATTGACTTGGAATCTTGCACAAGCACATACTGCAAACATAATATTAGGCCTTGAAGATGTTAGATACATCAATGAACCAATCATTGATCTATATAAATGTTTATCTACATCTTCACCATCTGCATCTTTGAGCAAAGCCTTTTGAGTTTCCATAGGTGTTCTTACTGTCTTGACATTATTAAAACCAAACTTGTTCAAAATCTCATTCACATACTTGTCTTGACTAATGAAAATCCCATCTTCCTTCTGCTTCACTTGCAGACCTACAAAAAATGTGAGCTCTCCCATAGAACTTATCTGGAACTTCTTATGCATCATCTTCTCAAACTTAGTACACATCTTCTTCTTTGTTGACCCAAAAATGATATAATCAACATATACTTGAACTAACATAATATCACTTTTGTCCTTTTTGATAAAAAAAAGTCTTGTCTATCTTTCCTCTCTGAAACCCATTGTCCAACAAATAAGTTGACAAGGTTTCATACCAAGCTTTTTTCATACCAAGCTTTGGGAGCTTGATGCAATCCATAAAGTGCCTTTTCTACTTTGTATACTTTGTCAGGGAAGTCTGGATCTTCAAAACCAGGTGGTTGACACACATAGACTTCCTCTTCAATCTTACCATAAAGAAAAGCACTCTTAACATCCATCTAATACACCACAAAGACTTTAAATGAGGCATAAGCTAAGAATAGCCTAATTGCTTCAATTCTGGCAACAGGAGCAAAAACGTCATCATAGTCTATTCCTTTTTTTATTCTTGAAAACCCATTTATTCCCAATAGCTCTTTTTTAATTAGGTAACTCCACCAAGGTCCAAACTTCTTGTAACTTGAATTGTAGAAGCTCTTTCTGCATAGCTTCTATCCAACTTAGGTCCTTCAGTGCTTGAACTACCTTTTTGGGTTCTTCTTGTGATAAATAGCAAGCAAACAAGAAATTTTGATGTCTTTATGGTTTCTTCTTTGTTCAAGAGTAGTGCTAAGAAACCCATGTTCCTCCAAATTCCTTGTCATTCTTCTTGTTTAAGGTGCTAAATTCAAGTCTCTGATAATTTGTTCAATTGGATGGTCTTTGTGTATTCTTTTAGTAGGAACAGGACTGACTTGGAAGTATGTATCCAAATTGTTCATGTCAGCCCCTAAAATATTATCTTTAACATCACTAAATCTGCTGATTCCATCCAATTCAGGCATATTTGGATCATCAACACATCCATAAACTATATTCTCAGCAACAACATTATCTACTATGCCAGTAGCATTAATAGTTGGACTAACAGTTTTAATATTGTTAGTGCTGTTGACATTTGCATCGTTCTCTTGATTTACTCTTGGCTCTATTGTACTTGTAACCTTACTATCTTCATTCCCCGGATCCTCAGCATTCTTCTTTTCCTCCTCCCTTGATGGTTTGAATCCAGCATCAGGAGAATTCTTTGAATCTTAAGAGAATAGTGGATCAGCAAGCCACATTGGTAGCAAAATGTAATCTTTGCCGAGTACTGTCTCCATTCTAGCTTTACCTGCATCATCACATGCTTTTGTACCTGTATTACCATTAGACTAATTCCTTATAACAACTGGCGTATAGTTCATAGATTTTTTCAGTGCATCTATATCAAAAAGCCAATTAGGTCCATTTCCTGCAATATTAGGTGTATTCTCACTAAACTGAATATGCAGGTTCTCTTCAACTATCCTAGTTCTACTGTTGAACACTCTAAATGCTTTGCTATTGGTAAAGTATCCTACAAAGAACCCTTTATCAACATTTCCATCAAATTTACCTAGGTGATCTATGGTATTAAGGATTATAACAGGACACCTAAATGGTCTCATGAAACTTAAGGCAGGTTTTCTACCTAGAAAAAGTTCATAAGGGGTCTTGTTGTGAGGCTTGATAACTAACACCCTATTTTGGACATAACAAGCAGTATTAACTAATTCAGCCCAGAAAGTTGTTGGTAATTTTGAATTAGCTAGCATAGTCCTAGCAGCCTCTATTAGCGTCCTATTTTTCCTTTCTGCTACTCCATTTTGTTGTGGAGTCCTAGCAACACTAAATTCCCTCTTAATACCCTTCATTTCACAGAACTAATTCATGATCCTATTCTTGAATTCAGTTCCATTGTTACATCTAATCACTTTCACCTTAAGGTCTATTAGTTTTTCTATGTCTGTTATAAATGTTTTAAGGATTTCACTAGTTTCATCCTTAGTGGCTACAAAGAAAACCCAACTAAACATACTAAAATCATCTGTGACAACTAGGAAATACATTTTTTTCATTAAACTCTTTACAAATGTTTGGCTAAACAAATCCATGTGCAACATTTGTAATGGTTGGCTGATTGAACTGACTGTTTTGGTCTTACAAGAAGCTCTGTATTGCTTTCCCTTCTGACAAGCAACACAAGTTTGATTAATTTTAAAGAGTTTTAAAGGTAAACCTCTTACAAGGTTTCCCTTTACTAGTTTATTCATTGTTTTAAAATTTACATGTCCAAGCCTCCTATGCTAAAGATTAGATTCATCTGGTGTGGCTTTTGCAAAGAGACAAGTAAGACCTCCTTGAGGAATAACATTCTTTAAATCAACACTGTACATGTTATCCTCTCTAGGAACTTTAAGCAAAACATGACTTTCATCAGTTAACTTAAAGTCTGGAGACAGAACAATACATTCGGTATCAGTAAAAAGAACACTATTCTTCTTGTCACACATTTATGAGATACTAAAGAGATTAAACTTTAGTTCCTTTACAAATTACACATCTTCAAAATCTAATTTACCAGTTCTTATTTTACATTTTCCAGTAATTTTCCCTCCTTTGGAATTTCCTTCAAAGGCAACAAATCCTCCATCAATTTCTTTATAATCTATAAGATAGAATCCGTTTCCTGTCATGTGCCTAGAGCATCTACTGTCAATCACTCCTTTATCCTTAAAATCTTGTTGTGGATTACCCTACACATAATGGAAGGAAAATTATTTTCTTTTGGGGACCCAAGCCATTACTGACTTAGATCTGCCTTGTGCACTAATATAGTCAAATCTTTTAAAGGACATTGATACACCCTTGTTTCTGGAGACATGGTCTAAAACTTTGTGCTTTGGTCTCCAAACCCAACATGCTGAGGCCTTAACAGCATTTCCCTTGTTTCCCTTAACAGCACTAAGAACTGCTTTTGGTCTAGCAGTATTAACTACTATATTTGGCCTAGCAGCATTAACATTTTTATCATTAACAGTATTAACCCTCTTATTAAAATTACTATTTTTAGCTGCTGTTATTTTATTAAAAGGCATTCTAGTAGTTGAATATGCATTATTAATTACATTTTTCATGGGTCCTGTATTATTCACTGATGTTCTTAGTTGAACAGTATTAACTGGTCTAGCATTATTAAGTGAAATTGGGCTAGACCTAGTTAAGACTGTTCTTGGAACCATGTTCCTTTTTGGACTGGGTTGAGTTAATTTAGAAAAATTCTGTTTATTCACCCTTTGAGCATTGGTCCAAACTGGTTTTGCAAAACTTCCATCACTATACCAGTTATTACAATCATTCTTCAAATGACCCAAACTACCTAACACATGACAAGCTTTGTTGAACATCTCAAAATCATTTCCTAACTTTTGAGACATCTGCTAGTTTGAATTTCTCTTGTGTCCTCCAGGACTAGTTGTGTTTTGCCTATTTTTATCAACTGATGTGTTCCTATGATATTTTACTTGCTTACTAGACTTAACAAATTTTATCTTAGCAAACCTAGGTTTATTAAACATCTCAACAATTTTAATCTTCGGCACATCTTCTTCCTCACTTTCAGACACCAAATCCTCAATAATTGAGGCTCCATCTTCTTTCCTTGCTGTCTTAGGTTCATTAGTGTCAACTGTAGGCTTTTTAACTATAGACCCACTAGCAAACTCATTCACATCAACAAAATCATCTAGACTAGGATAAACTAAATCAGGTTTTGGTGGCATAAAATTCCCAGTATAGGGAGGTGGGACAAGATTATACCCTAATCATGTTTTACACTTATCCATTATCTGTCTCTCTAGAAGTTTACTTAGGCTTTTTGATGAATTTTCAAATTTTTGTACTATAAGTTGAACCTCATCTTTTTCTTTTGTAGCCAAATCTAACTTCCTTTTAAGCTCTTTAATATCTAAATCTCTTAAATAGATTTCACATTTTAAGAGTTTTATATCTTCCTCATACACAGACTCATTTTTCTTAAAGACTAACACTCTAGCTTCTACAGATTCTAAACCAGTTTTATAAGAGACAACACTTATCCTAGCTGTTCTTAAGTTTTAATAATTGATCATTTGGTTCTTTTAGATCTTATACAACATTCTAAACAACATGAACAAAATTTGAGTCATTAGATACCTCAGGAGTGTTTAGAAGAAGTTAAAACTTGTTAAAGAATAAAGCATATGAGAAATTGGTGGCATTCTTCTGCTTGGTCACTCCAATCATAGCCAAATCCATCACACTAAGTACTAAGGCATTTGAAGTAGTTTCCTCAACTGGCCTAGTCCTTCTTGTAGGCTCCTTGTTTCTGTTGTCTTGATTCTTGGGTGCCCTGCATTCCCTTGCAAAGTGTCCTCTCTTGTGGTAGTTAAAACACTCCACCTTAGACTTGTCAAACCCAATTCTTTCTTTGTTGGCCATATCCAGCTTACTCCAGTATTCTTCATGGAATCTTCTTGCCATCAATTAGTCAGCATAAGCAATGTTCCACCTCAATCCATATCTTCTAGATTCATCAGTATGGTTTTGTTGTAGATCTTCATTTCAAGTGTGGAATTACTGGTTGGCTAGCAAAGAAGGAATAAATAACAGCATCACTCAAATTTTCAACAGTTATTGAGCTATCAACAACACCCTGAGTGCTAGTAGTATTAACACCCTGAGCAGTATTAACTGATCTAGTTGCACTGTTAGTGCTGCTAGAGGACAGAAAGGCTACATTATGTGAGTTTATTGATGGAGCTAGATGTCCCCTTGACTTGTTGCATACGCGTTGGTTGTTGAGAGGTCAAACCCAAAATCAATGTCTCATCTCTGGTTTGTTCATCCTCACAAATAATATGCATAAGTCCATCTCTTGTGATAGACTTCTCAAAGACCTTTTGATTGATGTCTTCTGAGAGATAACTTCACATGCATTCTCCAATTGGACTAATTAGCTTTTGATGCCTTTCATAAGTTTACTCAATCACTTCTGTGCTGGTTGCAGCAAAGTTTTCATATTGCTGCTTTAGAAGATTTTTTTGAGTTTTCTTTGTAGCAGCATTACCTCCAAATCTGTTCTCAATTACCTGCATCAGTGTCTTAGCATCCTTGTAGGATTTGAACTTTAAGGGATGCTCATTAGGTAAGGCCATCAACAAAGTGCTTCTTGCCTTTAATTCTGCCTTTCTTTGTGCTTTCTATTCAATACTTGTAGGAGGGATAACAGTCTCCTTACCATCAATAATTTTTGTTACTATAGGTGGCAATTAACCATTTCTACGATCTCCCATTAGGAGTGTTATCAATGCACTGTAGGTAAGCTCCATCTCATCTTCCAGAGATATACTGACTAAGTTAGAGTATAGGGTAGTTTGATGGTTTGAGTTAGATTGAGAGACCCATTGCTTCTTGAAAAAGATAGATCTTGTGTGTTAGTAAGTTTCTTCTTATTCAATGCTTCTCACATGCTTTGATACCCAACTTTGTTTGAAATTCCTAATAGAATAGATGTTTAATACCTTAGCTGTATAGGTATTGTTAGAAGATTATTCTAAACATAACTATAGTAGTAACTTTGATTGTGAGTAAACAAAGTATATGCAGAATCTAGTCATTGATATAAGAGATTACAATGAACAGTAATGACAAGATCAATATCAAAACAGTTTACCAAAACTTTCAGCCTCAATAAAATACAAAACACCTCTTAATAGTGTTAAGGTTTACAAAACCTTGAAGCTACGAATAGATTAACAGAACAATGAAGTATATCTGGATGTATATACATTTTGCCCTAGGACCTCCTTTTATACAACAAGGAGTCCTACAAGGCTTACAATACTTTCCTAAGTTATCATGATCTTCTAAACAAATAACTTATACGAATCTTTAAAAAAATATCTCCTATTATTCCCGTATGTAATCTTGATCATACAATCTAATCTTTATTCCTTTTTCTTGTCTTTATCCTTCTGACGGTAGAAACTCTTTAGCATGTTGTAACCAGCTGCATTAACTATTAATACAAGCAGCACTAAATGTGTACAAGCGTAGTAAACTACTTAGAATATTTTTTCATTCTTTTCAAGCAAGTACTAAGTTACACTAGGCACTACTAAATTTATGTTAAAGTTGTAACTTTATCAAGCAGTTCTAACATATACTACTAGTACTAAGTTAAACAATAGTGTAACTTTTTTACTAGCTAGTATTATTAACTACTTAGTAGTATTTTTTTTAAGTCTCCAAGCAGTCTTAACTTCCATTAGCAGTAGTAATATATACTAGCAGTAGTAACTGGCAGTACTAACTACTTAGCATATTTTTCACTAATATCACCATCATCAACAAGTTATTGAGGGCGTCTAGAGGAAGCAGGGACGTAGGATTATTGGGGTTTAGTTGGCAGTCACTGCCTTGACTGAGAGGATTGCTGAGTTGGAGAGGGATAACAGGAGGCTAGAGGCACCGCAAGTGTTGAGGGTCATAGAGTTGACCGACTCCAGCGCGACATGTCATGTATGCAGAGGGAGTTGAGGCAGATACGACGTCTCTGATTTTATGATCGAGTAAGGTTGGCCGATTAGAGGCATGTGCTAGGAAGCACATCGGCTACCGTCCTTAGATACGTTCATTGGTATTGTAGTATTGATCAGTAGCGTCTAGTAGTGACTGTAGTGTTAGAAACTCGTATTTTATGTATTTTGAAAACTATGTGATATAATCTCTAATATTTGATGATATATAATCGATATTTATCTATGTTATGATGTCGTAATTTGATTTACTTATACTTTTTGCATCATGCGTTATGGCGTTACCATGAATATATTATGATCATACATTCCTCATGTGAATTAACCATCAATTTTATCTAACACCATTAGTGATCTCGCATTACCCAAAAATCTCATCGAGCGTTACGTTGTTGTGTTGTAGGAAGATGCCTAACACACGATCTGGAGCATCTATGACTCATGAGGAGATTGAAGACTTGGTTTCTTGCCGAGTAGCTGAAGAGATGGAGGCACGTGAAGCCGTAATGAACCTTGAACCCATGAATGAGAGTGGGGATGAACAAGAAGGTGAGAATGGAGGAAACAGAAATGAAGGGAATGGAGGAAATGGAAATGGAGGGAATGGAGGAAATGGAAATGGAGAAAATGGGAATGGAAATGGAGAAAATGGAAACAAAAATAGGAATCATGGCATGAACTATGGAGGTTTCATGCCAGTGGCTCGAGAGTGCATGTTCCAAGAGTTCTTGAAGTGAAAGCCACATAATTTCTTAGGAACTGAAGGCGTTGTCGGATTGACCCGCTAGTTCGAGAAAATGGAGACTGTGTTTAATATCAGTAATTGTCTATCGAAGTACCAAGTGAAATATGCTACATGCACACTGCAGGACAGTGCTTTGACTTGGTGGAACTCCCATAAGATAAAAATTGGTGTTGATGTTGCACATGCCATGAAATGCGCTGGACTTATAAAGTTGATGACTGAGGTGTATTGTCCAAGGAACGAGATTCAGAAGATCGAGACTGAATTGTGGAATCTGATTGTGAAAGGAAACGACTTGACTGATTACACTCAAGGTTTCAGGAGTTGATTTTGTTGTGTAATAGAATGGTCCCTAATGAAGAGGACAGAGTAGAGAGGTTTATTGGAGGTTTACCAGACAACATACAAGGGAATGTGATTGCTGCGAATCCGGCTAGACTCCAAGATACCATATGCATTGCTAACCAATTGATGGACAAGAAGCTCCAGGGTTATGCTGCAAGGAGTGCGGAGAATAAAAGGAGGATGGAAAGTAACCCAAGGGATAACCATGGACAACAATCGCCATTCAAGAGGCAAAATGTTAGTGGGCAAAATGTGGCTAGAGCTTACACGGTTGGGAACAATGAGAGGAGAGGGTATGCTAGACCTCACCCACTCTACAACAAGTGCAGATACCACCATGTAGGGCCATGTACTATGAAGCGCAATAACTGTAAGAGAGTTGGCCACCAGACAAAAGATTGCATATCTGCAGCTGTTGTTCCAAACACGCAACGAGCCCCACCTGGGAATCAACAAGGTGTTATTTGTTATGAGTGTGGGAGACAGGACATATGAAGAGAGACTGTCTAAAGTTGAGAAACCAGAATCATGGGAACAGAGCTGGAAACAAGACAAGAAATAAGACGGGTAACAATGAAGCTACGACAAGAGCATATGCCACTGGTGGAGGAGGAGCTAACCCTGATTCCAACGTCGTCACGGGTACGTTCCTTCTCAATAACTACTATGCTTCTATGTTTTTTGATTCGGGTACCGATAGGAGTTTCGTGTCGTTGACCTTTAGTGCTTTGCTTGATGTTTCCCCATTCACTTTAGACACCAGTTATGCGGTAGAACTAGCCGATGGAAGAATTTCTGAAACGAATATTATTCTTAGGGCATGTACATTAGGGTTACTATGTCATTCGTTCGACATCAACCTAATGCCTGTAGAACTAGGTAATTTCGACGTCCTCATTGGTATTGATTGGATGGAGAAGAACCACGCCGTGATTGTTTGTGATAAGAAGGTGGTCCGCATTCCGTATGGAGATGAAGTGCTGATAATTCAAAGCGATGATATTGACGGTAGAAGTAAGTCGAAGTTGAATGTCATATCATGTAAGAAGACCCAGAAGTACATTGAGAAGGGATGCCAAGTTTATCTTGCATAAGTTATGTCTAAGAAGGAAGAGGACAAGTCAGAAGAGAAGCGACTTGAGGACGTGCCGATCATGCGGAATTTTCCAAAAGTCTTTCGAGAAAAGTTGCCTGTACTACCTCCTACCCGACAAGTTAAATTTGAAATCGACTTAGTCCCTAGTGCTACACCCATAGCACGAGCCCTATATCAATTAGCCCCATCTAAAATGCAAGAGTTATCCGCTCAGTTGCAAGAATCTGACAAGGGATTCATAAGACCCAGTTCCTCACCCTGGGGAGCTCCGGTCTTGTTTGTCAAAAAAGAAAGATGGATCTTTTAGGATGTGTATCGACTACTGTGAACTAAACAAACTTACTGTGAAGAACTAATACCCACTTCCTAAAATCGACGATCTATTTGATCAACTCCAAGGATCAAGAGTCTACTCTAAGATCGACCTGAGATCCGGTTATCACCAACTCAGAGTTCGGGAGGAGGACATTCCAAAGACAGCATTTAGGACTCGCTATGGGCACTACGAGTTCCAAGTAATGCCATTTGGTTTGACTAACGCACCGGCGGTATTCATGGATTTGATGAATCGGGTGTGCAAACCTTATTTATACAAGTTCGTAATCGTATTCATCGATGATATTTTGATCTACTCCAAGAGCAGAAAAGAACATGAAGAACACCTTAAGCTAATATTGAGATTGCTTAAGAATGAGGAATTGTACGCCATGTTTTCAAAGTGCGAATTTTGGCTTTCAAAGGTACAGTTTCTCGGTCACGTGATTGATAGTGAAGGCGTTCACGTTGATCCTGCTAAGATTGAGTCGATCAAGGATTGGGCGTCACCCAAGACTCCAACCGAGATTCATCAATTCTTAGGTTTGGCTGGTTATTACCGACAATTTATCGAAGGTTTCTCAAAGATTGCTAGACCTATGATGAAGTTGACTTAGAAGAGTGTGAAGTTTGACTGGGTAGAAAAGGAAGAAACTGCTTTTCAGATGCTAAAGCAGAAGTTATGTAGTGCACCGATTTTGGCTTTACCCGAAGTAAGTGAGAACTTTATGGTATACTGTGATGCTTCGCACAAAGGGTTGGGCGCAGTATTGATGCAGATAGAGAAAGTCATAGCTTACGCATCACGCTAACTCAAGGTTCACGAGAAGAACTATACCACCCATAATTTGGAACTAAAGCACTAGTGTTTGTCTTGAAGATGTGGAGACACTATCTATACGCCACCAAGTGCGTTGTGTTTACTGATCACAAGAGTTTGGAGCATATTCTTGATCAGTAAGAGTTGAACATGAGACAACGACGATGGTTAGAGCTGCTAAGTGACTACTGTTAGCCTTAAAATATTGAGTCGAACATGAAGTTCGTTCATTATGTATTTAAGTCTCGGTCAATTAATTAGTTAATGTTGTAATAGAATATTATCGGGAATCGGGCTCGATAGTTAAACTAATATTGTATATGTTTCGGGTTTAATCCCAAGCAAAACCCGAGCCCGAGTCCTAGTTAAATATCCCACGCGTCACATTAAATGTGTAGGGGTATATATAGATATTTTCTATTTAGAAAATATCTAATCTAATCTAATAATATCTTTTTTTTTAAATCTTTTCTCTTTTCTCTCTCAACTCTCTCTCTTCTCTCTCTCTCTACACCATCATCTCTCTTTCTTATTTTCTTGATTCGATCCGTGTGGTTCGGCATATGAAGTGTTAATCGGTACCTACAATTGGTATCAGTCGCCTCGGGTGGGTTTCGTGATTTGTTGTGTGGTCATTATTTTTGAGCTAATTACTCGGCATATTTGTTTTTTTTGTTTTTTTGTTTTGATTCGGCTTAATCATAGTAACTACAAACCTTGGTCAAACATAGTATCTAAAAAGTTTTAAACTTTTTATTCACAACATGATATAGCTTTGTAGTCATTTTTTGCACTAACAGAGAGACTATATTTCGTTTATGGTTTATTGTGGCTCTTTTTACGTGGCTTATTTAAGCTTATATCTCGAGCTTATTTGAAGTGCTTATTTGTGGTTTGCTTATATCGGTTGTGGTCCACGGTTTGTGAAGAAGTAAAAAGTAAGGACAACGTTTTGTTGGGTTCCTCTTGTTGGCTTATCTTTCACGTGAGAAGACACAAGGACGAAAGCTTGAACCGAACGAGTGAAAGCACTAGAACCGAACGAGTAACAATAACAAAGAGCCGAACTAGATCATTCACTTGAGAGCCGAACGAGTAAAAATACAAAGAGGACCGAACGAGTCAAATACTTGTCCACCGAACCAGTCAAATACTTGTCCACCGAACGAGTGAAATTTTTTCAACCGAACGAGTGGAAAACTTAAAGAGCCGAACGAGTGAAACAACTCAAGGACTGAACGAGTTTCATCTCTCAAGGACCGAACGAGTGAAAAACGTTAGAACCGAACGAGTGGAAAACGTGTACAACCGAACGAGTTTAAACGTCTTGAGCCGAACGAGTGGAACACTTCTTGAACCGAACGAGTGGAAAACTCAAGGACCGAACGAGTGGAACACTTCTTGAACCGATCGAGTTGAATCTTTTTTAACCGAACGAGTTTTTTTTGCTAAGCTTGAACCGATCTAATACCAACAAGAACAAAAATCTTCACGTTTTAAACAAATTTTTGGTTTTTCGGTTTCGAGTGACGTTAAACAGGGGAATATGAATTATATCATCGTGTAGTGGAATCGTTTCGATCAACGTGGTATATTTAGATTTAACCGACGATAACCGTCTCATCCCGTACGAGTAAAAGAACATACGTTGCATTTTCTATATCTTTTCAAATTGTAGAAGAAGTGAAACACGAGGGAACATGTTTTTTATTAATTATAATTCGAATTTTACACTTTTGGCCCCTCAACTTTAAAATAGTTTTTATTTTTACATTTATATTTTAACTTGTTTACTATTAACCCTTTGTTTATTAAGCAAGATTAAATATAACCTTTTTCTTTTAAACCTTTTCATTTTTTTTTTTCATTTTTAAACTTTTAATTTTTGTTATTTTTTAGTTTTACATTTTAGTTTTCAAAAATTTCAATTTTAGCCCTTTTGTTGTAAGAAATTTCACCGTTAGTCGGTTTAAGCTCAATAATCGTTACAAAAGTTCAAGTTCTTCAACGACAACAACGATTTCAACAATAATTCTATTTTTACGGTTTTCTTGAGTTAGTAAATCCTGTGGAATATTTTTTTTTCTCATAACCAACAATCACTTTACCCGCTTCAAGATCCTTCAAAATCATTTTCACTTCATAATTTTCGTTAAAATGAAGAAGACAGGATACCTTATCTTCATGTTAGATTCAGAAATATAACAATTGCACTAATTCTAAGTCAAAACAAAAAGAAAGTTGCATGGTTATCTTTTCAACGACTTTCATTACACCTCAAGCATCTTTTTAAACAACGATTTATGGAAGTCGAACCGTGGATGGATTCAAACGCGCATTTATGACACTTTTTTGTCAAGATTTAGAGACTTTCACAGGCACAATGTTCCTAAACATGGATCAACTTCAAAAGCAACTTGATAACAACGAATTTCAAGAGATTGGATCCATGGCTTCTTAAAGTACAGAGTCACAGTTTCAAATGTTCATCAACTCATCCGATCTAATTAAGTGATAAATATATTGTAATGTCCGAAACTACTTTCTAGAAATTACACTCAGACTCGCTATCTAGAATTCCGGTGATACACTGTTCCAAAACATGGAATTATGTTAAAAGTCGATTTAGAAAAGAGACAGCTGCAATTAACATGGAGTAAGACAGCAGGGTGAATGAAAGACTGATGCAGACGACAGAGGAAAAGGTTGATTCGAGTAAAGCATTGGATGCTAGTTTAGTTTGCATCTGTATGCAAGGGACAGAAATCACAAGAGGCTGGATTCAAGCAGCTGTCAAGGGTATAATGCACTTGTTGATGAGGCTGATATCAGACCCTATATAATGATAGAGCAATGGCTGAGGTACAAAAGATGCTGAATCAATATCTTTGCTACAGGGATCTAACATCTTACTGAGCAATATGAATTCATATTGAAGGAGTGGTTGATCTGATTGATAAACTATGTCATGGGTATCGTGTCATTTGCAATCTCTTTGAACTGATATCCATAACTGTACTCTCATTTCAATCCCTCGAATTGATATTTTTGTATCAAAAATGGGGAAGGTTTCCCATTTCTAATAGTTTTTTCAAGTTATGGTTGCTCATTGGGTTTATACGTGAACTGATATATCAAAATCAAGTTTTAAAAGAAAGGGCAATATCATGTTAATTTTTGAATGTAAAAAGTATGAAAGCAAGGTTAAAAATGACACGATGTAAGTGAAACTGTAAACAATCGAATCTAGGAAACATAGTATGGCTAAATTTACTTGCAGTGAATGAGCAGTTTCATAAAGGATAAAAGAGCATTTTGAGAAAGACATACAAAGATCTTTTGATTCTATCAAAAGTACACTTGTTCATACAAAAAACCAGAATTATCTCTTTAATGGCCACAACTAAACAAAAGTCTAATGGAAAATGCTGATATACTAGCTCGATTCAGAAAAAGGGGTTTGCGATTGCAGCATTAAAAATTAGTAAGGAAAAAATAACAAGAAAATAGTTGAATACTAAGTTTGCAAAAGCCATCAATCTTGGGAAAACCCGGTTGGCAACACTCAAAAACCAATCCGTTGTTAGGATAACCGGACTGCGTTTAAGTCTGAGAAGACCTAGAATTTCAATAACACGGTTTGGCCTCCCAGTTGTTGTGATACAACGACTTGTCAAAACCAGTCACTACAACATCATTTGCTAAGGGAAGAGAATTGCCCCTACAAAACCTCATCACATGATTGCACAAGCTCATATAGGTATCGCTAAAACGAATTGTTCATAATCACTACTAGAGGAATCTAAGAAAAAGACAACATGAACAACTCTAGGATCCTAGAAAATTTTTCTGACTCCAAAACATTTTGTTTGCTCGGACGTGTAGAAATGTTGTCTTTTATGCCAACTTGACGCTTGTGTAATAAAATTCCTGAAAGAATTCAACTCGCGTGCTAAGGTTCCATCCAATAAGACAACAACAGAAACAAAACCCGTAGAGCAAATAAGGGTTGCAACGAAACCAAAAAGACAGATCCCAATAGGAATGGGTTTTTAAATCAAAAAGACTACCACTGGCATGTGAAACAACACTCCTAGATCTTGTCTTAGGTGGCACCATACGGGTTGGAATTTCAAGGACTGTTTTGTCTTAGCTGGGTTCCATCAGGAAGAACATTGCCTCTTGCACAACAAAGGTTGAAAGGAACCCCCAAAATGGTTAAAATGCCAGATACCACTAACAATGTGAAAGTAACGAGTCTTAATTGTAAGTGCAGGTATCTCTTAAGTAAGGTACACGTTAATTCCTACTGAGGAAGGACTCAAAGTTGGGTTGCGAAAAAGAAGATATCTCAGGAAAATAGGGCTTCAAGGAATTTGAATCTGATGATCACCAAAATGATGTTGATACAACAGTTCAGACTCACACCAGCACGACAAATGGTGTCTGCTGAAAATAAAAACTTCATGCCGTTACTCAATGTTAAATGATGTTTTGATCGCAGGCTGATCTATCTCGGTCTTCATGGCAATGAGTCGTCTCACATCAGTTTTCAGGCCTCGTTCTTCATAAATGATCTGATCATAACCGTTCTAGAACTCAGAATTTCAAGACAACAGCAATGACAGTCAAGTTCAAAGCTGGTTCCAAAAGTGGTTCCTCTAGCAGTCATGTCAGCTACATCAGACATGAGTTGGAATTTACTATTCCACCTTCATACTAGCATTTTGCTGAGGACAACAAGTAAATAAATACAAAATCAGAAAAATTTAGAAAATTTACAAAAGATTTCTCGACATGTCTTTTGAATACGATAAACATTTACGTATTATAATTGTCGATTAACATTGACACGGGTGTGTAAATGAAGTTCGAGCGAGAGTTGCAAATAGTGTTCAAAACATGTCATTTCTAATTTTCTAAATGGCTTATGTGCATATGTCAGTACATAACCAGATTCGTATTAAAGGAGGTTTTTAAACTAATTCCTCACAACGAGGAAAAATTACGTTTCTCGGTCTTGAGCTGTTCTTACAAGACATTCAATGTTTATAGCGCAAGAAAAAAGATGTGTACGTTTCAAGTGCGGCTTACCCTTACCGTTAGAAGAGAAGTCCTCATAACATCTGGTTTTCAAAACGTTGAACACAAATTTTTCAAAGAATTTCTCATGGTCTAAATCATAATCTTTCAGAATTGTGTGTTCAACCACTCCATCCCTCACAATGCTTTTCAAAAGGACACATTTTCTCAATTGGTCCTATTTTTTGAGGGGGAGTTTTTTGAAAAAACATTGTTTTAATGTTCTTGGATAATCATCAACGACCATTCTTATGCTATTCAAAACATTCTAAACAAATGTTCCATACCATTCATGCTGTCCATACTTTTCTCCCACATATTTTTCAGGGGACATCATTTTTATCACCAAAGTATTTCAAAAAACTAAGTGTTTATTATTTAAAATAAGGGGAGAAAATGTATTTAAAATATGATCTAGATTGATCTCATGTGCATGAAAGAAGAAAAGGTTTTATGAGTTGATCTTATTACCACAACCATCTTAATTTCACGACGATTTGAAGTCATAAGGTGGTTAGGTTAGGAATAAATCCCTATGATCAACCAGAACAGGTGGATTTAACCAATGGATAATCCAAAGTTATAAATAGCAGTCCTTAGGTATGATTGGAGATGAATGTATATGGGAATAATGCCGACTAAGATTGAGCTAACACTGGAACAATCACAACAAGGTGTTAGTAATGACGTCTTGGTAAGCATTGAAGGGATGAGAATGAAAAAGAATGTATGGATAAAGGGTCTAAACCAGAAGCCCTCCACACAACTTAAGGAGAAACCGGGTCAATAACATATGCTGTCAGATCACTAGGTTGATTGCTGACATTGAAAACGACATCATGGACCAGTGATGCAATGAACAACCTCTTCTCAAGCCTTTCGGGTTTCTATCAAACAAAAAACATAGTCTCAATTTGTCACGGAGTACACAAGTTATTCTATTGGAACATCTCACTCGGATTGTATTGAATAGGTGGCAATATGCTCCAGCCTCCGAGTACTAAAACCAAAATGCACTAATCGAGTCTAGAGCCAAGAGATCAATCAAAATCTCGTTAGGACACATTCCATTTCAAACACTTGTTGAACATCATCAGGTTCACAAGCTGTTATCAAGAGTCCTACGCAATATCATTGTGATATTTGCCAGAACATTCAGAGTGATACTCTTTAGTATTCACAATGATGAATGGAAATCCTTCCAGTGTCATCATCAAACAGCACTGCGGTAGGTGACTTGCGAGATTCTATATGAATCAAACTTGTGACAACTGGATATCGATTTGGTCCAGTAAATGAATTGACGGTTGATGAATTTTGATAAAAACATGACACTCTCGATGTGTTACAAAAACTCTTTAACGAGTGACACGTCGATTGATTTTCAAATTAATTTTCTCGTTTATCACTAACGTAAACCTGCAGGTCAAACGGTGGTAACGGCAACCTCAATCCCATTCAAATGCTCAATCTACGAAGACATACTATCTAGAAAGCTCAAGATTTAAAGACAAAGACTTCCGCAAACTCTGATTTGAAGCTTTCAAGATAATGCAAAAGAATGAGCATGTTGGTCAAAGACACAAGATCGCAAGATGGCATAGACGATAAAGACAATGAAAAAGGCTCAAAGTCTAGACCGCAAAGCATGAAGGAACAAGTTTACAACAAAGAACAAAGAGAAAGACCAAGACCACATGAGCTTAACGACAAAAGCAATCTCATTATCTCATGACGAGTGTCCATCATTGAACCAATTCGGGGGAGATTGTTAGCCTCAAAATTATTGAGTCGATCATGAAGTCGTTCATTATGTATTTAAGTTCACGGTCAATTAATTGGTAAGGTTGTAATTGAATATTATCAGGAATCGGGCTCGATAGTTAAACTAATATTGTATATGTTTCGGGTTTAATCCCAAGCAAAACCCGAGCCCGAGTCCTAGTTAAATATCCCACGCGTCACATTAAATGTGTAGGGGTATATATAGATATTTTCTATTTAGAAAATATCTAATCTAATCTAATAATATCTTTTTTTTTAAATCTTTTCTCTTTTCTCTCTCAACTCTCTCTCTTCTCTCTCTCTACACCATCATCTCTCTTTCTTATTTTCTTGATTCGATTCGTGTGGTTCGGCATATGAAGTGTTAATCGGTACCTACAACTACGATTGTAAGATTCGTTACCATCTGGGAAAGGCGAACATGGTGGCCGATGCTTTGAGCCGAAAGGAAAGGATTAAGCTACTGCGAGTTTGGGCCTTAGTGATGATGATTGGATTAAACCTTCCAAAGCAAATTCTGAATGCTCAAACCGAGCAAGGAAGGAGGAGAATTTCGTGAATGAACGTCTGCAGGGTATGATTAACAAACTAGAACTTCGTGCCGAAGGAACATTATGTTTGAATAACCAAAGTTGGATTCCGTGTTTTGGAGAGTTGAGGGCCTTGATTTTGCATGAGTTGCATAAGTCAAAGTATTCCATCCACCCTGGATCGGATAAGATGTATCAGGACTTGAAGAAGTTGTATTAGTGGCCTAACATGAAAGCAGAGATCGCCACATATGTCAGTAAGTATTTGACATGTGCTAAGGTTATAGCTGAATATCAAAAACCATCTGGACTGTTAGTTCAACCAGAAATCCCCCAATGGAAATGGGAGAACATAACGATGGATTTTGTCACCAAGCTGCCAAAGATAGCCACTAGTCAAGACACGATTTGGGTAATCGTAGATCGTCTGACCAAGTTTGCTCATTTCCTACCCATGAGAGAAGATGATTCGTTGGAAAAGTTGACGAGACAGTACTTGAGGGAAGTAGTCTCGAGGCATGGAGTGCCAGTTTCTATTATTTCTGACCGTGATGGCAGATTTACTTCACATTTTTGGCAGTCTCTCCATAAAGCTCTAGGTACTTAACTGGATATGAGTACAGTTTATCACCCGCAAACTAATGGTCAAAGTGAGAGGACCATTAAAACATTGGAGGACATGTTACGTGCCTATGTACTAGACTTTGGAAAAAGTTAGGATAGACACCTGCCATTGGTAGAATCACCTATCTGCTGGGCTAAAGTTGGAGATAGTCAGCTCATTGGCCTAGAGATCATCCACGAGACGACTAAGAAAATCATCCAAATCAAGAACAGCATCCAAGCCGCTCTTGATCGTCAGAAGAGCTATGCTGACATAAGACGGAAGCCCCTCGAGTTTCAAGTAGGAGACAAGGTCATGTTGAAAGCGTTTCATTGGAAAGAAGTGATACGTTTTGGCAAACGGGGAAAGCTGAACCTGCACTATATTAGACCTTTTAAGATTATCGCTAAAGTTGGAACTGTCGCCTATCGACTTGAACTCCGAGAGCATCTGAGTAGAGTTCATAGTACGTTTTACGTCTCGAACTCCCAGAGCAGCTAAAGAAGTGCCTAGCTGACGAGACCCTTGCTATACCGTTGGATGAAATCCAAATCGACAAAAAACTCCACTTCATTGAATAACCTGTCGAGATCATAGACCGTGAGGTTAAGCGTCTGAAGCAGAGCCGTATCCTGAGTTTACGTAGGAGCGTAAAGACCAAATGCAGAAAAAGTACCCGCATCTTTTTGCTAATCCTGATCCTTCGTCGAATGCTACATCATAAGCTTTGAGGACAAAGCTCTCTTAATGGGGAAAATATGTGACACCCCGTAAATTTCCAATCAATATTTTAGCCGTTTTCGTATGATACTTTGAATTTTTAACGTTTCGTTTAATTTTTACGTTTAACTGGGAAGTTGTCCCACATTTAACTGAGAAATGTCACCGGGACTGAACCGGGTTACCAAACGTTGTAGTATTTTGGAAATATCCACGTTTTAGCATTTTAAGGCAATATCTAAAATTTCCTAATTTTCCGTGATACTGTTACTCGTTTTTGTTATTCGCGTGTTACGTGTTTTACTTGATCAATATGTGTAAGTTAGGAACCATGGAAATTAATTCATCCCAAACCCACTAACTCTTGCATGGTGGAGAGCACAATGGTCCCCTCTTGGCTTTACCATAACCGAATACCACCAACATGCATGCATGGGATGCCATTTTTTAATTTTAGGCATGCACCAACATCCCAACATATGTGTAAGACAAGGACTAGTACTAGAGGAGGCCATTGGTGGATCAAATTGGTCCCCCCCTTGTGTCTTGGCTTGGTTCGAATGGCACAACCATCACACACACTCTTGGTGTGTGAAATTTTTTTCTTATATACTACATTCATCTCATTCATTCCTTCATTATTTACACACAATATATATGAGTATTCCTTTGCTCTTTGTTCTCCTTAAAACCCACTAAATATATACAACATACATATTAACTTATAAACTTTTCACCTTTGATCAAGAACTTTTGAAGATTTGTTGATTGTTTGATTATTCGGGTATCTTATAAACAACGGTTGGGTTGTTTAGTCTTAATCATCCTTCTAAACCTTCATTCATTATAAGTCACTAAATTTTCATAAAAACTTGTACTTTTATGTTCTTCATCATCCATATAAACAATTTGTACAAACGTTTTGTAAAAGTTTATATATTTAAACTACGTAAACCTTAAGAGGTTGCACATATATTTCGAAAATAAATAAAACAAGTGTAAGGAAATCATAGTTTTGTGATCGTGGTTATTTTTATATGATAAAAATGATAACTTATAGCTTATTTGTATTCGGATTATTTAAATAAGCTCTTGGGAAAGCTTATTTGATCTTATCGAGCTTATTGGGCTCATGTTTGGTTCCACCCAATAAGGGAAACCACAAAGAAATATTGTTCGAGCTTATTTGACTTAACTTATATTTTATTCGGCTTATTTCTAGCATATTTTTGGAAGGACAAAGCATTAAGCTTATGTGGCTTAACAAATAAGCCCAAGTAAGACTTAATGGGCTTTTAAGCCACGTTCCATTAAAAGGTTTTAAATCAATATTTGGGTTTATTGGGTAAAAAGCTAAACAATGCGATAAACATAAATATACATTATGTAAATATAAATATTTAGTTTTATATATATAATATTACTATATACCAACAACCACATTACGATCACCATCGTTTTATTAACAAAGTATTTTAAGTAAACTTTGATGCATCATCCGCATTTTTCCTATCATTCTGATTCTAAGACGAAACCTATATTCTCTTAGGTTGCATTCGTGTACCGTTGTTCGTTTTCGCGTGATCATATTCCTAGACGTTTACCCTATCACATCACCAACTCAAGGTGAGTTCATAGCCCCGCACTTATTTTCGTTTTAAATAAAGGTTTTATAACTTTAGGGTGAGAAACATTGCTTGTTTTTAAAATTGGACACAAGTACTTTCGAGAGAATTTTCCATGTTTACGTGTTGCCTAAGTAGCGCTAGACCTCCTATTGCCCAAAACTATCATGAACCGTTAGTTACCTCTAACCAATCTCGGATTTGTTAAGTAAGCGCGAGTGAATAAATGGAACTATTGGGACTAATTATCCCTATCCGGGTAAGTCTCACTTACTACCCACGAGTCGCCTGATTAAACGGATATATGTCATGTCGATTTTCGAATAGGAAGTATTAGGTCGGATTTCATCTAGGGCAATGCAACTTATAGCTATATGAAAGCTACGTCTCAGAATTAGCATCGGTGTCATGAGCTTAGTGCAACGTAAATAAATACCTTTTATGTGAAGTTGTATCTGTTATAACTGTCGCAAGCCTGTAAAATCTTGTGGTCCACTATTACCTTAAATTAAACCTATAAATTCACTCAACTTTATGTTAACCGTTTTAAGCATGTTTTTCTCAGGTGCTTAGTGTGGAAGTCGTTGCTTGATTTAGGTAAAGTTCTTGCTTAGACCAGTAACCAGCTTTATATTATGTTTAAATACCGTTGACGATTTCAAACTTTATTAAAGCTTCCGCATGTTTCTATTTGAACCTTTTTAGATGATGTAAACCTTATTATTATTTTATCTTATGCAACGGTATTTATTTTCAAATGTACCCTTAGAGGTCGTTCTTTATGCTTTGTACTTGAGATATTAAGTGAAGTCACGCCTCCGGACACATATTCCGTCCATGCCTTATCTGGGGGTGTGACAATAATCTGGGCATATTTGCATGATTTAGGGGGTTAAATGACCCTGAAAAAGTGTATAAAATGACACCTCATCAAATACCCCTACACTTAGGATTTGTTTGTCCTCAAGCAAATAGGCTTTTTTACATGGACAATAGCAATATTTGGTGCATTTAACCTACTCTTTAAAATCAATTTACAACACAACCTCTTAGACCTCGTAATTAAAAGCACGAAAAATATATACTAGCACCTCACATAAGTGTTTGGATTCTCTCTTTCTCTCGGGTGTATAATAAATAATAACAATTATGGGAAATGGAAAATTAACACTCATTACCTGTCATAGCATTTAAATTACCATAGGCATGGTAACGGATCAAACCTACACCGCTAGGCGCAAGTACTAGTCATCACTATCAAAGAGGTCTTTTATAGGGTTGTGGAGTGTAGGTGTAAGATAACATAAATGGAAACGGAAACGGATGGGAAATATTTAGGGTGGCTTTTTGGGTGAATTTGGGGTGAAAGGGGTTAGCTAATTAATTATAAGAATACACGCTGATTTGGTTGCTAAGCCAAGAACTCAGACAAAGATATACAAACTCTACACAACTCTACATCAATCTCTTTTCTTTTTCTTTTATATTTTTCTCTTTTTTACGAACATAATACATCATTTACGGTTTATAACACACCCCTACACTTGAGTTTTAGAGCTTATAATTACAATCTAACTAATGACCTGAATTGAGGTGGATCAACATAACATGAAGCTTGTTGAACTTTATTAGGGGTAATAAATTACTTTTTCCCCAATTCTTCATAAGATAAATACTACCATGAATCTCAACCGTTTCAAAACTTTATTTACAAGGATAAGGACTTAGCAACCGTGTACTCAAATAATTAACTTGGGTTAAAACAATAATATACAAAAAGCGAGTACATACAAGGTAGGCTAAGGCAATTTGGGTGTAACAATTGGTTCAAGGGTGACAATGCTCTTCATTAATAGTCTGGATTAACCAAAAAATTTTGAGAACCGTGAAAAAGGATAGGCTTGGAGGGGTGTACTAGGGGTTTCCTGCACTAAAAATAAGTGCATGGCAAGGGTGTGGGATAGTTATATGATTGCGGTTGTCACAACCCCAAACAGGGTCCCATCAGAATAGATAACCGGGGATATGACATGTCATAGATATCACGATCACAAGGTACAAAGAACGACCTCTAAAGGGTACGTTTTGGAAAATCATACTTGTTACATTAATAAAATAAATAGTCTTACAATCATCCCAAAATAAGTTTCAAAAAGTTACGAAAGCGTAAATAAAGTTTGATAAATGTATAACAAGCATGATAAATCAGAAGTCTTTAAAATGGATTTCACATAGAAGGAAGACCTCAACTAGCACATTGAATAGATATCCAAGCTAAGCACCTAAAAACATTGCTTAAAATGTCAACAAAAGTTGGGGAATTCATAGGTTTAGTTTCAAATGTAATAGTACGGACCACAAGTTTTAAAACGTATGTGACTATTATAACAGATACAATATCACAATAAAAATGTTTATGTTGCACTAAGCTCATGAAACCGAAGCTAATAACGAAAGCAGCATATGAAATTATGCCAAGTAAAGTCTGCCCTGACATGTGTCCCAAACCAAAGATCACCTAAATGAAATGCAATTCGACATGACATACATCTGTTAACCGGTACCTCCGATACAACTAAGCGTTACTTACCCGGATGGGGGTTATTAGCCCCAATAGATCTATTTATTCACTCGTACTCACTTAGCCAGTCTGTCAGTCATATGAAATTAACGGTTCATGATAGTTCGGGTAATAGTGGGTTTGTACGCAAAACTTAGGCAACACATAAACATGCAAAGGTAACGTAAAACTATTGTGTCTATTCTTAAAAGCAAGCAATGCTCTCACCCTAATTTGATGAAAACATACGAAAAGAAGTAAAAGTGTGGGGTGATAAACTCACAGTAAATGGTGAAGTAAAGCAGCTAAAACGAATGATCACGCGGTGTTGCACAAGTTGCTAGGTCTCGACCTAATAATAAACGGTTTGGTTCAGAATTGGTACGAAGTGAACTATGTAAATGGATAAGAGTTTTAGAAAGTAGTTGTACGATTATTATGAAGAGGTTTTATTAACGTTAGTTGTGTGGTAGTTGTAGTGGTTTTGACTCTATAAAACGTATCACAATAATTAGCATAATACACATAGTATAATAGAAAAAGAACAAAAGTAATTAAGTTTCGGCAGTTTACCTGGTAACCCAATATAGTAACTAAGATATCTTTAGTATTATTGTTTTTACGTTTTTAATTTACGTAACAAGTAATAGAAATTTTAAATTTTATAAAATTTTATAAAATTATATTTTTCGTCTTTTAATCGGGTATTAAAAAAATAATATTTATTATTTTGTCTTTTTGTCGATATTAAAGAAAATATTTGGAATTTCATAAATTTAAATGTATCTTAGTTTATTTATCAAATCTAAGTATATATATTATTTATTATTTATAGATAATATATTTTCGTCCTTTTGTCGAGGTTTACAAAAATTAGTTTTTACAAATATTTTTAAGTATAAAGTTTTTACGAAAATTTGACATGACCTGTTTGTATATATTCGTTTTTCAAAGTCATAGACTTTTATCCAAAACACGTTCAAATTCATTTCACATTTTACAAAAACGCCAAATCTCTACGTTATATCCAAAACTAGTTTCCACGGTCTAATTACCACTTTAAATCCATATGATCAAAACGCTTAGAATAATATAGGTTTTATAAGTATTCAAGTAACGATATTCATAAGTCTAATTTATAAATTCAAAATAAGTAATAAGCCCTTATTAAATAAGCCAAAAGTCTAATGGACCTTTATTAGGCTTTTAGGCCCAATAAGCCTAAACGAATGATTCTAGACATAACAATATTCAATCTAGTCCGACTAGTAGGCGAATAAGCAAATAAGCAAATATTAAGCCGAAAAAAGCCAACCAATAAATTAGGCCTTGGGCTTTAAGCCATGGTTTTTGGGCTTGGTTGTTGGGCCAAGGCCCACGAAATGATATAGGCACATATGGGCTTATTTGTTAGGCCCAATAAGCTTAATCCTTTATTAGAATTCAGTTAAGCTACGAAAATAAGCTGGAAAAATTATGACAATACTCAAAAAAGCTTAAAGTTCAAACCTTTATGATTTCTTTTTATGTTTGACGCATATATAAGCCCAAATAAGCCAATCGAGCTTATTTATAAGCTAAAAATAAGCTATAAGCTTTTAGAAAAACATTTTTGTATAAAAGTACCACCACGACAACACAACTAATCTTTCCATTTTTTTATTTATGTTTGTTTCGAACCAAACATAAACCCTTTTTGGGTTTATGTAAATTTTAAAGCTTGGAAAAGATTATGGCAATGTAAATTAGTTTCTAAACATCATAAGGATCAAGGAAGTACAAGTAAAATTTAGAAAAGATGAACTTACGAAGATGACGGATTAAGAGGTGATTAGAAGCAAACAAACAACCTGAATGATCCTTAGAATACCCAAAATAACTATATAAATCAACCCTGAACAAACTCTAGCTTCAAAATCTTGATTAAAGTTGGAAAAATATGTATGTGTGTATGTATGCTTGGTGGCGGACGAGCAAGAGAAGGGAGGAGAAGGAGAGAAAAATATTTTGTGTATGTTTTTAGAGAGAGGATGGTTTTTGATGGAATGAAATGGAATGCTATGCGTCTAGACTTAATATGGTTTTCAAAATTAAGGGATCCTAGGAGCATAAAATATCTAGGGAATATTGGTGCTAAAATGGTGGGAGTATGTTGGTGTTGGGGGTAGTGGACGCAAAAAGAACCAGAGGGGTTGCAAACTTTTTAAATTGGTTCATGCATGGGGGAATCCTAAGTCTCTAGATATTTTATTTCATGATTGGATAATTTAAAATTATCGATTACTGCTTACGCAGTTACATCCTTTCCATGTTAGAAAAGCTTTGTCCTCAAAGCTTAAGATGTGACGTTCGGTGCAGTTACGGATTTTGCAAATAGATGCGGGTATTTCTTCTAGAATTGGTCCTCGCGTTCCAAGGTGAATTCAGGACCTCTCCGCGAGTTCCAACGAACCTTAACGATCAGGATGTGACTTTGCTTTAGACGCTTGACGTGACGGTCCATGATTTTGATGGGTTCTTTGATGAAGTGAAGCTTATCATCGATGTGGATCTCATCAAACGGAATTACTTGTGTTTCATCGGATAAACAATTCTTCAAGTTCGACACATGGATAGTACTATGGACTCTGTTGAGTTGCTCTGGAAGATTGAGTTGGTAGGCAACGGTTCCAACTATGGCGAGGATCTTGAATGGTCCGATATAATGCGGGTTTAGCTTTCCCTATTTTCCAAAACGTATCACCTCTTTCCATGTTGACACTTTCAACATGACCTTATCTCCCACTTGAAACTTAAGGGACTTTCATCTCATGTCAGCGTAACTCTTCTGACGATCACGAGTGGCTTGAATTCGGCTCTTAATTGGAATGATCTTCTCTGTCATCTCATGAACAATCTCTGGGCCAGTGAGCTGACTATCTCCAACTTTAGCCCAGCAGATCGGTAATCGGCACTTACGACCATATAACGCCTCGAATGGTGCAGTCTTAATACTAGTATGGTAGCTATCGTTGTATGAAAACTCTACTAAAGGAAAGTGTTTATCCCAGCCTTTTCCAAAATCAATCACGCATGCACGAATCATATCCTTTAATGTTTGGATGGTCCTCTCTCTTTGACCATCAGTCTATGGGTGATAAGCTGTACTCATATCTAATCGAGTACATAACGCTTCCTGAAGCGATTGCCAAAAATTATATGTAAACCTAATGTCTCAATCTGAGATGATTGAAACTAGCACTCTATGCCTCGAGATGACTTCCTTCAAGTACTGTCTCATTAGTTTCTCTATAGAATCTATTTCCTTTATTGGCAAGAAATGTATAGACTTAGTGAGATGGTCGACGATTACCCAAATCGTGTCTTGACCAGTTGTCGTCTTTGCCAATTTAGTCACAAGTCCATTGTAATATTCTCCCACTTCCACTGCGGTATCTCTGGTTGAACCAACAAGCCAGATGGTTTCTGATATTTGGCCTTAACCTTGGCATACGTTAAACACATACTGACGTAGGTGGCAATCTCTGCTTTCATGTTGGGTCACCAGTACAGCTTCTTCAATTCTTGGTACATCTTGTCCGATCCAGGGTTGATGGAATACTTTGATTTATGCGACTCGTGCATAATCAACGTCCCTAAGTCACTAAGACAAGGTATCCAACTCCCATTCTACAAACACAACATTCCGTCCAAACGAGGTTCAAGTTTCTGAATCATTCCACACAAGTCCTCCGATCTATAATTCTCTTCCTTTCTTGCCTTTGCTTGAGCGTTCAAAATTTTCACGTGAAGGTTCAATCTAATTATCATCACTAAGGCCCGAACTCGTAGTGGCTTGACCATTTCCTTTTAGCTTAACGCATCTGCCACCACGTTCGCCTTTCCTGGATGGTAACGTATCTCACAGTCGTAATCACTTAGCAGCTCTAACCATTGACGTTGTCTCATCTTTAACTCCTTCTGATCAAGAATATGATGCAAACACTTGTGATCAGTGAATGCGGTGTACTTCGTGTTGTACAGATAGTGTCTCCACATCTTTAGGGCGAACACTACTGCTCCTAATTCCAAATCATGTGTCGTATAATTCTTATCATGAATCTTGAGTTGACGAGATGCGTAGGCTATGACCTTCTCCTTTTGCATCAAAAAGGCTCCTAATCCTTTATGCGAGGCATCATAATAAACCACAAAGTTCTCACTACCCTCAGGTAAAGCCAAAATTGGCGCACTATACATATTGTGTTTTAACATCTAGAAAGCAGCTTCCTCCTTTTCTCTCCACTCAAACTTTATGCATTTCTGTGTCAATTTCGTCATAGGCCTGGCGATCTTCGAAAACCTTTGATGAATCGTTGGTAATAACCAGCAAGACCGAAAAATGAACAAATCTCGGTTGGGGTCTTGGGTGATGCCTAATCCTTGATTGACTCGATCTTAGAAGGGTCAATGGGAATGCCTTCACTATCTATCACGGGACAGAGAAATTGCACCTTCTGTATCCAAAACTCACACTTTAAAAACTTGGCATACAATTTCTCCTTCTTAAGTAATTCCAATATTAACTTAAGGTATTCTATGTGATCTTCCTTGCTCTTGGAGTAGATCAAAATGTCATCGATGAAAATGATCACGAATTTGTCTATGTACGGTTTGCACACCCGATTCATCAAATCCATGAATACCGCCGATGCGTTGGTCAATCCAAAAGGCATTACTTAGAACTCGTAGTGACCATAGCGAGTCTTAAACGCCGTCTTTAGAATGTCATCCTCACGAACTCTGAGTTGGTGATAAACGGATCTCAGGTCAATCTTTGAGTAGACACTTGTTGATCCCACTTGAATGGATCTTGAATTCCTTAGCTTATGTAAGGCTAAGTTGTATTGAATAAATCCAAAACAACTATGATAGAAACTTTGATTGTAAATATCAAAGACTATGCGGAATCTAGTCAATGATACTAAGAATAATTTCAATGAAACAGTAATGAACAAGATTAATAACAAACAGTTTACTAAAGTTTTAGCCTCAATATAATACGAACACTCTTAATAGTGTTAGGGTTTACAAAACCTTGAAGCTACAAATAGACTGACAGAACAATGAAAAGATGATATCTATCTCTATGCACTAGGACCTCTTTTTATACACCAAGGAGTCCTAGTTGATTTACAATATATTACAAAAATTTAGAATAATTACTAAGATCCTTTCTATAAATAACTCATACTTATCACATAAGTATTCTTGATCTCCAATCAATCTTTATCTTTTTAGCAGTCTTAATCCTTGAGCAGTTGTAACCTTTCAGCAGTTGTAACTTTGAACCAGCAACATTAACTATGAATAAGCAGTTGTAACTTTGTACCAGCAGCACTGAGCAGCATTGACTACTTAGAATATTTTCTTCATTCTTCATCAGCAGTACTAAGTTACACTAGGAGTACTAACTTTACTCTAGCAGTACTATCTTTACTTTAGCAGTACTAACATTACTAGCAGTAGTAACTAACAGTACTAATATACACTAGCAGTAGTAACTTACACTAGCAGTAGTAACTTACACTAGCAGTACCAACTACTTAGCATATTTTTCATAAAGATTACTAACAACATTAATTTATGCCTAGTAGTACTAACACACACTTGAGCAACAGTAACTCTAAGATCATCATGATGTCTTTTAATCCCAACAACACTTGACCCTTGCAACTGATCAAACAAGTCCTCAATTCTCGAAAGTCAATATCGGCTCTTCACTATAAGTTTGTTTAGCTCACGATAGTCGATACACATCCGAAAAGATCTATCTTTCTTTTTGACAAACAAAACTTGAGCTCCCTAGGGTGAGAAACAGGGTCTTATAAATCCTTTGTCAGAAAGTTCACGCAACTGAGTGGATAACTCTTGCATTTCAAACAGTGCTAACCAGTACGGGGATCATGCCACGGGTGCAGCACCAGGGACTAAGTCAGCTTGAAATTCAACTTGTCGCGCTGGTGAAAGCCCATGCTAGTCTTCTGGAAAATCCTATACGGTCGGTACGTCCTCATGTCTCTTCTCTTCTGACTTATCTTCAGCCTTCTTCTCTATATCTTGAGCTAGCAACACTTGGCATCCTTTCTGAATATACTTCTGGGTCTTGGTACACGAGATGATACTTAATCTCGACTTGTCTCTACCACTACATTCATCTCCTTGGATTTCCAGCACTTCATCCCCATAGGGGATACGTACGACCTTTTCGTCATAGCTAATCACTGTGTGATATCTCGACAGCTAATCCATACCGATAATGACATCGAAACTCCCTAGTTCTACGAGCATTAAGTAGATATTGAACGGGTATCCTAATAAACCTAACGTGCAACCTCTAAGCAAAGTATTCATTTTTGCAATTCTTCTGTTAGCTAGTTCTACGACATAACTTACATCTAAGGTTGATGGGATAATATCAAGTAAAACACTAAAGGTAGTCGACACAAAACTCCTATCAGCACCCGAATCAAATAGCATGCGTGCATAATGGTTATTGAGAAGAAACGTACTTGTGAGAACGTTGGATTCAATGTTAGCTCCTCCTCCTCCTAGGGCGTAGGCTCTTTCTCTAGCTTCATTTGGCTTGTTTCTCGACTTATTCCCACAGTTTTGATTTTTTAACTTCGGGCAGTCACTCCTATAGTGACCCTGCCTTCCACACTCATAATAGGTAACAACCTTCTAATTCGGCTCTAGGGCTCTTTGAGTAGTAGTAGCAACTACGTCCCTACAATCCTTTGTCGTGTGCCCAACTCTCTTATAGTTGCCACATTTCACCGTACACTGCCCCTCATGATGTAATCTGTACTTGTTGCAGCAAGGTAGTGGCCCAGCATATCCCCTCTTTTCACTGTTCCCAACATTGTATGCTCTGGCCACATTATGCCCATTACCATTTTGTCTCTTAAACGGTGGTTGTTGCACCCGATTATCTCTTAAATTGTTATCAAATCTCCTCTTATTCTCTACATTCCTTGTAGCATAACCTTTAGTTTTTAGTCTATCAAGTTGTTGGCAATATGGACAGCATCCTGGAGTCTCGTAGGCTCTGTAGCAATTACATTCCCTTAAATGTTATTGGGGAGACCTCCTATGAACTTCTTAACCCGATCCTACTACTCGAGGACCATCTTAGTGCACAACAGAACCAGTTCTTGGAACCGTTTGGTATATGCAGTCAGGTCTTTATTCCTCACGGTCACGTTTCATAACTCAGTCTCCATTTTCTGAATCTCATTCCTAGGACAATACACCTTTATCATCAGCTTCATGAGTACCTTCCACGTCATGGCATAAGCAGCATCAGTCCCAACTGTTCTCTTATGAGAGTTCCACCAATTTAATGTACCGTTTTGCAGGGTGCATGAGGCATACTTCACTTGATACTTATGTGGATAGTTGCTGATGTGGAATATCATCTCCATCTTCTCAAACCATCTAGTCAGCCCAACGACTCCTTCAGTCCCTTTGAGGTTAAGTAGCCGACACTTCACGAAATCTTGGTATGTGCACTCACGTGCAACTGGCACAACACCTCTAACATTAACATTAGGGTTTCCAGCTCCATTTCCTCCACCCATTCCATTCCCATTACTAGTTCCACCTCCATCTCCATTATCATCCCCGTTGTCGTTTTCATGTCCGTCCCCATTCTCTATTATAGGTTCGCAATTTTGGTAAGCTTCCAAAGCTTCCGCCATACGTCGTTCGATCATTTCTTCGATCGCATCAGGGGTCATCCTGGTACACGTAGCAACATGCATTGTTCTACATCGTAAAGAGTATAACACGGTGAGATTTTCTGGTGGGATGGAATCACCATATGTTAGGAACACGAAAGTGTCGGTCACTTCCATAGATAACTGTAGTTAGCTCGTTAAGTTAATTTTTGGAAACTTACTAGGCTAGTTAGCTAAAGCCCATGGACAAACCCATAAAGGCCCAAGCCCACGATCCATTGTAAGTATATAAACACCTCTACATGCCTTGGAGTGGTGGTTGGTTGTTCATTTTTCACACATCATAATACATTTCTATCTTATGTTTACTTTCTCTCTCTAAGTGTTTATCTTACCCTTTCTCTCACTAAAACAACCTCTCTTCTCTCATCAAGTATGTTATTAGATGAGTCTACAATTGGTATTAAGAGCCATAGAGTGGTGTGCTTAGTTTTTTGTGTTTGTTTTTGGTTTGTTTTCTTTTACTTGTCCGTTCGTCCTTTTTCTTTATTTTTTTCTTTGTTTTCGAAGCCTTTATGTTCTAGTATCTTTCGGATATAGGTGTACAAGCTTTGAATCAAGAAAAATATCATTTTTGGTCATCTTTGTGTTCGAAAACTTTAAAAAGAACAAAATCTTGATTTTAAATTTTTCTGCTTAAAAACCTTAAAGTTTTTATTTTTCTTGTTTCTATAGGTTTAGTAACACTAGTTGTAGAAGTATTTTTGTAAAACAACTATCAAAAAGGTGTCTTTTTGTGTTTTAAAACTTTTGGTTTCGAAATAGTAAAGTTGAACAACTAAAGTCGAACAACTGAATTCGAACAACTGAAGTCGAACAACTAAATTCAAACAACTGGAGTCGAACAACTGAAGTCGAACAACTGAAGTCGAACAACTGAAGTCGAACAACCGAAGTCGAACAACTGAAGTCGAACAACTGAAGTCGAAAAACTAAAGTCAAACAACTGAAGTCGAACAACTAAAGTTGAACAACTAAAGTCGAACAACTGAAGTGGAACAACTGAAGTCGAACAACTAAAGTTGAACAACTAAAGTTGAACAACTGAAGTCGAACAACGAAGTCGAACAACTGAAGTCGAATAACCAAAGCCGAACAACTGACACTTAGTTGGAACCGAACAACTCAAGTTTCCAAATTATACGATTTATTTCTTTGACTCGTAAAATCATGTAAAACATTAACTTGTTTTCCCGGTTTTGTCAAGAATTGTAAAATCCCGTGTAGTTTCAAGAATTAAAACACTTAAAAGACAACTTAATCAAACATAATTTCTTTATACCACCGTTCGATCAAACAGTAATCTTTTAACATATAAATTTCTTAATGACGACTCTTGCTGACAAAGCGATTCTTTTGGGTGTTGACAATCGTCCACCTATGTTGGAAAAAGACATGTATGATTCTTGGAAAAGCATAATGGAGCTATACATGATGAATAGAAAACATGGACGAATGATCCTTGAATCCGTTGAAAATGGTCCACTCGTCTGACCTTTAATTGAGGAAAATAGAGTGACTAGACCAAAGATATATTCTGAGTTATCTGCTATGGAAGCAATTTAAGCAAATTGCGATATCAAGGCAACAAATATCATTCTCCAAGGATTACCACCAGAGGTCTTTGCATTGGTTAGCAATCATAAAGTCGCCAAGGAACTTTAGGAAAGAATTTAACTTTTTATGCAAGGAACTTCATTGACAAAACAGGAAAGAGAGTGTAAGCTTTATGATGAATTTGATAAGTTTGCTTATAAGAAGGGGGAAACACTACGTGATTTCTACTTGAGATTTTCATTGCTACTCAATGACATGAACATCTACAATATGAAACTGGAACAATTTCAAGTGAACACCAAGATTTTGAATACTCTCCCTCCTGAGTGGAGCAAATTTGTGACAAATGTCAAACTGGTTCGGGATTTACACACAACTAACATTGATCAGCTTCATGCGTACTTGGGACAACATGAATTTCATGCAAATGAAGTTCATTTAATGCATGAACGCAACTTGATTCCGCTCGCTTTGGTTGCAACACATCAGATGACCCAGTATCCTTATCAAACTCATCAGAACTCATACCAAAACTCTCAATTTCAACCAGAAGTTTCACTATATCAATCTCCACAGCATGGTTCACCTTATCAGTCTCAACAATACTCAAACAATCAATCATCAACACCTCTTTCAATCAATTATCAATCTAATGATTATCAATCATCAGTTCACGACAACGTTTATTCTCCACCATCATCCATCCCTTAATTGGAATATGCTCCTACAGTTAACCAACAACCTGAATTTACCCAAATAGACTCAGGTCTAATTGTTCCAGTGTTCTAGAAAGGTGATGATCCCATTGATGTCATCAATCACATGATGTCTTTCTTGACTGCTGTTGTCACTTCCCACCATCTTACTACCAATAACCAGCTGAGGAATTCGTCAAAACCTAGGCAACAAGCTACCATTAATGATGGGAGAGTGACCTTACAACCAATTTAGGAGAGACAGACTTCTTTTGCTGTGGTACTACAAGGACCTACACTCCAGGAGAAAGTGGAAGCAATTCTAGGAAACAAAGGACTATTATTTGTTACAACTGCAAAGGGGAATGACACATGTCCAAATAGTGCACTAAACCTAAGAGGAAACGAGATGATTAGTGGTTTAAGGATAAAGTGTTACTGGTTCAAGCTCAAGCAAATGGTCAAATTCTACATGAGGAGGAACTAGCATTTTTAGCAGATCCAGGAATTGTAGAAGGTCAAGCCACACAGACTGTCAATACTCACAATGCTGCTTATCAAGCTGATGATTTAGATGCATATGACTTTGATTGTGATGAACTCAACACTGCCAAAGTTGCTCTCATGGCGAATTTATCTCATTATGGTTCAGATGGTCTCGCTGAGGTAAACAATATGATAATTTGGATAACAACTTAATGAATCAAGTTGTGCAGGCGATGCCATCTTTTGAACAGTCTAGTGTTATGAATAATTCAGTGACTGAAATAACCAGTGATATCAATATCATTCCTTATTCTCGATATGTGAAAGAATCACAATAGGCAGCTACTCAGAATTCTAATTCATCTGCACAACAAGATGCAATGATACTATCTATGATTGTACAACTAAAAACCCAAGTGATTAACTGTACGAAGATAAATATGGACAATAAAAGTGTCAATGACACTTTAACTGCTGAGCTTGAAAGATATAAGGAACAAGTTAATGTTTTGAAAGAAGGACAAACTGTTGATTGAAAGAGTAATGATAACGTTTCAGATTCAAGTGCACAATCTATAGAGATTATCGTCTTAAACAAACTCTTTCTGAACATTTAAAAGAAAAGGAATCTTTAATGCAAACAGTTACTCTTCTCAAAAATGATTTTAAGAAAGAAGAATCTAGAAACATTGATAGAGAAATTGCTTTAGAAAAGAAGATCAAACAACTAGATAATATTGTTTATAAAAGAGATCAATCAGCATAAACTATTCACATGTTGATGAAACCTTAGTTTTTCTATGATTATACTACTAAACAAGCTCTAGGTTTTCAAAATTCTTTCTATCTGAAGAAAGCTCAGCAGTTGGAACCAAAGCTTTATGATGGTAATGTCATTAAGAATACTAGTGCTATTGTGATTCTTGACTCTGAAGAGACCCTTATACTTGCTGAAAAGAGTCGTTCAAAAATGCTTTTAAAACAACAGGATCCAATGATGTTAGAAAAGAAAGTTAATACTACACCATTTGATTATGCTGCTCTTAACCAACTTTCTAAAGATTTTGAAACACGATTTTTTCCACAATCTAAATTATCTGCTGAACAAGCCTTTTGGTATAAGAATTCTCTGAATTCTTCTGAACCCACTCCTTCTGGTAGACCCACCAAAGTTGAGATTCCAAAAGAAATTCCTAAAGTCAGCATGGTTAATATGAGTTTGAAGAAACTTAAACACCATCTAGCTGGCTTTTACGTGGCTGTCAAAGAAAGAACCACTTCCACAGCCATCACTGAGGGCACGCGGAGGTTTGAACATACAAAAGCTTGTTTTAGGGATGAATTAATTCCATTTGTAAAAGGTTTGAAGGACTTATTCAATACCTTCGATCAATATTTAATTGATGAACTTTTTGAAGTCCAAAATGTCTTTCATCAAATGAAACAGGCTGTGGAATAACATCGTTTAGAGTCCAAAACATTTGAAGTTAAAATGAATCAAGTTTTGAACAAAAATGAACAACTCTTGGAACAAGTCATTAGCAAAGATATAGTGAACATAATTGTGAATTCTTCTGTAGATAATGCTTGTGTGAATGTAAATGAATGTGAAAAGTGTCTCAAACTTGAGACTGAGCTTCTCAACAAAAATGATTTCATTGAAAAAGAGATTTACGATAAACTGTTCAGAAGACATACCACTCCCGAAAAATATTGCATCTCTTTAGAAGTTGATACTCAACTCAATAAGGAAATTTTTCAAAGGGACAATTCTGTTTCAAATCAAAATGCTCTAAGTTTTGATCAATATTTTGAATTAAATGAATTGAAAGCTCAGTCGCAAGAGAAAGACACGGTCATAATAAAGTTGAAAGAGGGAATTAAATCGCTAAGTGGAAAAATGAATAAGGATAAGATTAAAAAGGACTTAGAGGAGATTGAAATAATAAATATTGAATTGGATCATAGGGTGTCAAAGCTTATTGCTGAGAATGAGCATTTGAAACAGACCTATAAGAAACTTTATGACTCGATTAAACCAGTACGTATTCGATCCAAAGAACAATGTGATGATTTAATTAATCAAGTCAATCTAAAGTCTGTGGAAATCTCTGATTTAAATGCTAGTCTTTAGGAAAAAGTTTTGGTAATTACTGCTCTCATGGATGAATTAAGCAAACTTAAAGGAAAAGCTTTAGCTGATAATGTTTTTGCAAACACAATATTGATCCAGAAATGCTTAAGATTGATGTGGAATATGTGAACCCTAGATTGTTGAACAATAGGTCAGCTCACTCTGATTACCTTAAGTACACTCAGGAAGAAGCTACGATTCTGAGGGAAATAGTAGAACAAGGAAAATCACAAAATCCTCTAAATGAATCCTTAAACTCTGCTTATAAGTATACCAAACAAATTCAGGAGTTACTTATAATAGTTGGACAAATTTACCCTATCATCAACAATTTAGGTGATAAATTAGTGGATGTGATCCCAAAGAACAAGGACAAAAGAGTTACATTCACTGAGCCCGTCACATCCTCAAGAAACACAAACACAAAAATAGCTTCTTCATCGAACTTAGTTTCTAACAAACCTATGTTGTCTTCTACAGGAGTAAAAACGTCTACTAGTGCTAGCAGATCACAGCCTTCAGGCAATACAAAAAAAGATAAGATTTAGTGAACACCAAGTAGTACTCAAAAGAATAAAGTAGAAGCCCGTCAAGTTTAAAGCTTGTTCCAAAAATTGGTTCCTCCAGCAGACAAGCATCTACATTCCCGACAAGAAGTTGGATTACTAATCCACCATCACATAACAATGCCGAGTCAAACGTGTAACTATTTTTTATAAAAACAACATACAAAAATATAAAATTTCAAAAGAAATACAAATCAAAAAATCATAAAATGTTTCATAAAAGAATCTTCCTCGACATGTCCCTCTTGGAATGATAACGTATACGTGTCCTAGAAATATGAATTAACATCAACACGTGCGTCGTAAATTAATTCGAACAGAGTTTCAAATGCTTTCAAAACATGTCATTTCTAATTTTCTTTATGGTTTATTATTAAATGTCAAATAATAACCCGTTCTTCAAAGAAAAGGAAAATGTACGCTTCAGTACATTTATCCTTAATAACGAAAAGAGAAATATTTTCGGTCTTGAGCCTATACAAAAAAACATTCAAAGTTTTGTCGCTCCAAATTCAAGACTAGTTATTAAATGACAGGATAACAACCAGGTCTTAATAATTGGAAATGTGCATCAAGTACATTTATCCTTACACACGAGAAAAAACAACTTCTCATACTTGTCTGACATAAAAGGTCAATTCTAAAGACATTCGAGCTCAATTCAACATGGTTTTCAAAACACTTTGAACAAATTTTTTTCAAGAATTTCTCAAAAGATTCTTTAAAATCTTTCAAAATTGTGTGTTCGACACTTCCTCCTCATGCATCTTTCAAAAGTCGAATCATTTTTTATAAGTGAATCAAATTTTGAGGGGGGGGGGGTTTTAAAACAAGTTTTAATGCGTTAGTCACATACTATATGTCTATTTTGTGTGTCTAAAACATATCAAAAAATGTTTAAACAAATGAAAATTGTTAAAAGGACCCTTATTCCGCTGCAGACCCAAATTTGGGGGTGTTACATAACACCTTGAATGGTGCAGCCTTAATACTAGTATGGTAGCTATTGTTGTATGAAAACTCTATTAAAGGAAAGTGTCTATCCCAGCCTTTTCCAAAATCAATCACGCATGCATGAATCATATCCTTTAACGTTTGGATGGTCCTCTCTCTTTGACCATTAGTCTATGGGTGATAAGCTGTACTCATATCTAATCGAGTACCTAAAGCTTCCTGAATCGATTGCAAAAAATTAGACATAAACCTAATGTCTCAATTTGAGATGATGGAAACTGGGACTCTATGCCTCGAGATGACTTCCTTTAAGTACTGTCTCGTTAGTTTCTACATAGAATCTATTTCCTTTATTGGTAAGAAATGTATAGACTTAATGAGATGGTCGACAATTACCCAAATCGTATCTTGACCAGTTGCCGTCTTTGCCAATTTAGTTACAAGTCCATTGTAATATTCTCCCACTTCCACTGCGGTATCTCTGGTTTCTGATATTTGGCCTTAACCTTGGCATACGTTAAACACTTACTGACGTAGGTGGCAATCTCTACTTTCATGTTGGGTCACCAATACAACTTCTTCAATTCTTGGTACATCTTGTCCGATCCAGGGTGGATGGAATACTTTGATTTATGCGACTCGTGCATAATCAACGCCCTTAAGTCACTAAGACAAGGTATCCAACTCCCATTCTTCAAACATAATATTCCGTCCAAACGAGGTTCAAGTTTCTGAATCATTCCATACAAGTCCTCCGATCTATAATTCTCTTCCTTTCTTGCCTTTGCTTGAGCGTTCAAAATTTTCACGTGAAGGTTTAATCTAATTATCATCACTAAGGCCCGAACTCGTAGTGGCTTGACCATTTCCTTTTAGCTTAACGCATCTGCCACTACGTTCGCCTTTCCTGGATGGTAACGTATCTCACAGTCGTAATCACTTAGTAGCTCTAACCATCAATGTTGTCTCATCTTCAACTCCTTCTGATCAAGAATATGCTGCAAACTCTTATGATTAGTGAATGTGGTGCACTTCGTGCTATACATATAGTGTCTCCACATCTTTAAGGCGAACACTACTGCTCCTAATTCCAAATCATGTATCGTATAATTCTTCTCATGAATCTTGAGTTGACGAGATGCGTAGGCTATGACCTTCTCCTTTTGCATCAAAAAGGCTCCTAATCCTTTGTGCGAGGCATCACAATAAACCACAAAGTTCTCACTACCCTCAGGTAAAGCCAAAATTGGCGCACTATACAATTTGTGTTTTAACATCTAGAAAGCAGCTTCCTCCTTTTCTCTCCACTCAAACTTTACGCCTTTCTGAGTCAATTTCGTCATAGGCCTGGCGATCTTCGAAAACCTTCGATGAATCGTTGGTAATAACCAGCAAGACCTAAAAATTAACAAATCTCGGTTGGGGTCTTGGGTGACGCTTAATCCTTGATTGACTCGATCTTAGCAGGGTCAATGGGAATGCCTTCACTATCTATCACGGGACAGAGAAATTGCACCTTCTGTATCCAAAACTCACACTTCGAAAACTTGGCATACAATTTCTCCTTCTTAAGTAATTCCAGTATTAAATTAAGGTGTTCTATGTGATCTTCCTTTCTCTTGGAGTAGATCAGAATGTCATCAATGAAAATGATCACGAATTTGTCTATGTACGGTTTGCACACCAGATTCATCAAATCCATGAATACCGCCGATGCGTTGGTCAATCCAAAAAGTATTACTTAGAACTCGTAGTGACCATAGCGAGTCTTAAACGCCGTCTTTGGAATGTCATCCTCACGAACTCTGAGTTGGTGATAAACGGATCTCAGGTCGATCTTTGAGTAGACACTTGTTGATCCCACTTGAATAGATCTTGAATTCCTTAGCTTATGTAAGGCTAAGTTGTATTGAATAAATCCAAAACAACTATGATAGAAACTTTGATTGTAAATATCAAAGACTATGTGGAATCTAGTCAATGATACTAAAAAGAATTTCAATGAAACAGTAATGAACAAGATTAATAACAAATAGTTTACCAAACTTTTTTAGCATTCATTATAATACGGAATCAATCTTATTAGTGTTAGGGTTTACACATAACCTTATGCTACAAAAGCTACAAATAGATTGACAGAACAATGAAAAGATGATATCTATCTCTATGCTCTAGGACCTCCTTTTATACACCAAGGAGTCCTAGTTGATTTACAATATATTACAAAAATTTAGAATATTTACTAAGATCCTTTCTATAGATAACTCATACTTATCACGTATGTATTCTTGATCTCCAATCAATCTTTATCTTTTTAGTAGTCTTAATCCTTAAGCAGTTGTAACCTTTCAGCAGTCGTAACTTTGTACCAGCAACATTAACTCTGAATAAGCAGTTGTAACTTTGTACCAGCAGCACTGAGCAGCATTGACTACTTAGAATATTTTCTTCATTCTTCATCAGCAGTACTAAGTTACACTAGGAGTACTAACTTTACTCTAGCAGTATTATCTTTACTCTAGCAGTACTAACATTACTAGCAGTAGTAACTAACAGTACTAATATACACTAGCAGTAGTAACTTACACTAGCAATAGTAACTTACACTAGCAGTACTAACTACTTAGCATATTTTTCATAAAGATTACTAACAACATTAATTTATGCTTAGTAGTACTAACACACACTTGAGCAACAGTAACTCTAAGATCATCATGATGTCTTTTAATCCTAACAACACTTGACCCTTGCAACTGATCAAACAAGTCCTCAATTCTTGAAAGTCGATATCGGCTCTTCACCGTAAGTTTGTTTAGCTCACGATAGTCGATACACATCCAAAAAGATCCATCTTTCTTTTTGACAAACAAAACTAGAGCTCCCCAGGGTGAGAAACAGGGTCTTATAAATCCTTTGTCAGAAAGTTCATGCAACTGAGTGGACAACTCTTACATTTCAAACGGTGCTAACCGGTACGGGGATCGTGCCACGGGTGCAGCACCAGGGACTAAGTCAGCTTGAAATTCAACTTGTCGCGCTGGTGAAAGCCCATGCTAGTCTTCTGGAAAATCCCATACGGTCGGTACGTCCTTATATCTCTTATCTTTTGACTTATCTTCAGCCTTCTTCTCCATATCTTGAGCTAGCAACACCTGACATCATTTCTGAATATACTTCTGGGTATTGGTACACGAGATGATACTCAATCTCAACTTGTCTCTACCACTACATCCATCTCCTTGGATTTCCAGCACTTCATCCCCATAGGGGATACGTACGACCTTTTCATCATAGCTAATCACTGTGTGATATCTCGACAGCTAATCCATACCGATAATGACATCGAAACTCCCTAGTTCCACGAGCATTAAGTAGATATTGAACGGGTATACTAATAAACCTAACGTGCAACCTCTAAGCAAAGTATTCGTTTTGCAATTCTTCTGTTAGCTAGTTCTACGGCATAACTTACATCTAAGGTAGATGGGATAATATCAAGTAAAACACTAAAGGTAGTCGACACAAAACTCCTATCAGCACCCAAATCAAATAGCATATGTGCATAATGGTTATTGAGAAGAAACATACTTGTAAGAAGGTTGGATTCAAGGTTAGCTCCTCCTCCTCCTAGGGCGTAGGCTCTTTCTCTAGCTTCATTTGGCTTGTTTCTCGACTTATTCCCACAATTCTAATTTTTTAACTTCGGGCAGTCACTCCTATAGTGACCCTGCCTTCCACACTCATAATAGGTAACAACCTTCTAATTTGGCTCTAGGGCTCTTTGAGTAGTAGTAGCAACTACGTCCCTACAATCTTTTATCGTGTGCCCAACTCTCTTACAGTTTCCACATTTCACCGTACACTGCCCCTCATGATGTAATCTGTACTTGTTGCAGCAAGGTAGTGTCCCAACATATCCCCTCTTTTCACTGTTCCCAACATTGTATGCTCTGGCCACATTCTGCCCATTACAATTTTGTCTCTTAAACGGTGGTTGTTGCACACGATTATCTCTTAAATTGTTATCAAATCTCCTCTTATTATCTACATTCCTTGTAGCATAACCTTCAGTTTTTAGTCTATCAAGTTGTTGGCAATATGGACAACATCCTGGAGTCTCGTAGGCTCTGCAGCAATTACATTCCCTTGAATGTTATCGGGGAGACCTCCTATGAACTTCTCAACCCAATCCTACTACTCGGGGACCATCTTAGTGCACAACAGAACCAGTTCTTGGAACCTTTTGGTATACGCAGTTAGGTCATTATTCCTCATAGTCACGTTTCATAACTCAGACTCCATTTTCTGAATCTCATTCCTAGGACAATACACCTCTATCATCAGCTTCATGAGTGCCTTCCACGTCATGGCATAAGCAACATCAATCCCAACTGTTCTCTTATGAGAGTTCCACCAAGTTAATGTACCATTCTGCAGGGTGCATGAGGCATACTTCACCTGATACTTATGTGGATAGTTGCTGATGTGGAACACTGTCTCCATCTTCTCAAACTATCTAGTCAGCCCAACGACTCCTTCAGTCCCTTTGAAGTTAAGTAGCTGACACTTCATGAAATCTTAGTATGTGCACTCACGTGCAACTGGCACAACACCTCCAACATTCACATTAGGGTTTCCAGCTCCATTTCCTCCACCCATTCCATTCCCATTACTAGTTCCGCCTCCATCTCCATTATCATCCCCATTGTCATCTTTATGTCCGTCCCCATTCTCTATTGTAGGTTCGCAATTTTGATAAGCTTCTAAAGCTTCCGCCATACGTCGTTCGATCATTTCTTCGATCGCATCAGGGGTCATCCTGGTACACGTAGCAGTAGGCATTGTTCTACATCGTAAAGAGTATAACACGGTGAGATTTTCTAGTGGGATGGAATCACCATATGTTAGGAACACGAAAGTGTCGGTCACTTCCATAGATAACTGTAGTTAGCTCGTTAAGTTAATTTTTGGAAACTTACTAGGCTAGTTAGCTAAAGCCCATGGACAAACCCATAAAGGCCTAAGCCCACGATCCATTGTAAGTATATAAACACCTCTCCATGCCTTGGAAAGGTGGTTGGTTATTCATTTTTCACACATCATAATACATTTCTATCTTATGTTTACTTTCTCTCTCTAAGTGTTCATCTTACCCTTTCTCTCACTAAAAAAACCTCTCTTCTCTCATCAAGTATGTTATTAGATGAGTCTACAATTGGTATTAAGAGCCATAGAGTGGTGTGCTTAGTTTTTTGTGTTTGGTTTTGGTTTGTTTTCTTTTACTTGTCCGTTCGTCCTTTTTCTTTATTTTTTTCTTTGTTTTCGAAGCCCTTATGTACAATAAAAGATCATTGACCTTGGTAAATTTGATCTAGTATCTTTAGGATATAGGTGTACAAGCTTTGAATCAAGAAAAATATCATTTCTAGTCATCTTTGTATTCGAAAACTTTAGAAAGAACAAAATCTTGATTTTAAAATTTTCAGCTTAAAAACCTTAAAGTTTTTATTTTTCTTGTTCCTATAGGTTTAGAAACAGTAGTTGTAGAAGTATTTTTGCAAAACAACCATAAAAAAGGTGTCTTTTTGTGTTTTAAAACTTTTGGGTTTCGAAATAGTAAAGTTGAACAACTAAAGTCGAACAACTGAATTCGAACAACTGAAGTCGAACAACTAAAGTCGAACAACTGAAGTCGAACAACTGAAGTCGAACAACTGAAGTCGAACAACTGAAGTCGAACAACTAAAGTCGAACAACTGAAGTCGAACAACTGAAGTCGAACAACTAAAGTCGAACAACTGAAGTTTTTTAGTGGTAACCGAACTACTGAATTTTAGTATCAACCGATCTACTTCTTTTTAGTGGTAACCGAACTACTGAATTTTAGTATCAACCGATCTACTTCTTTTTAGTGGTAACCGAACTACTGAATTTTAGTGGAAACCGAACTAACTAACTCCAGTTGAAACCGAACTACTAAATTTTTAAATTTACACGGTTTATTTCTTTGACTTGTAAAATCCTGTGAAACATTTACTTGTTTTCCCGGTTTTATCAAGAATTGTAAAATCCCGTGTAGTTTCAAGAATTAAAACATTTAAAAGACAACTTAATCAAACACAATTTCTTTCTACCACCATTCGATCAAACAAGTAATCTTTTAACATATAAATTTCTCAATGATGACTCTTGCTGACAAAGCGATTCTTTCGGGTGTTGACAATCGTCCACCTATGTTGGAAAAAGATATGTACGATTCTTGGAAAAGCAAAATGGAGCTATACATGATGAATAGAAAACATGGATGAATGATCCTTGAATCCGTTGAAAATGGTCCACTCATCTGGCCTTCAATTGAGGAAAATGGAGTGACTAGACCAAATAAATATTCTGAGTTATCTGCTACGGAAGCAATTTAAGCAGATTGTGATATCAAGGCAACAAATATCATTCTCCAAGGATTACCACCAGAGGTCTATGCATTGGTTAGCAATCATAAAGTCGCCAAGGAACTTTAGGAAAGAATTTAACTTCTCATGCAAGGAACTTCATTGACAAAACAGGAAAGAGAGTGTAAGCTTTATGATGAATTCGATAAGTTTGCTTATAAGAAGGGGGAAACACTACGTGATTTATACACTACTACTCAATGACATGAACATCTACAATATAAAACTGGAACAATTTCAAGTGAACACCAAGTTTTTGAATACTCTCCCTCCTGAGTGGAGCAAATTTGTAACAGATGTCAAACTGGTTCGGGATTTTCACACAACTAACATTGATCAGCTTCATGCATAATTGGGACAACATGAATTTCATGCAAACGAAGTTCATTTAATGCATGAACGCAACTTTATTCCGCTCGCTTTGGTTACAACCCATCAGATGACCTAGTCTCCTTATCAAACTCATCAGAACTCATACCAAAACTCTCAATTTCAACCAGAAGTTTCACTATATCAATCTCCACAGCATGGTTCATCTTATCACTCTCAACAATACTCAAACAATCAATCATCAACACCTCTTTCAATCACTTATCAATCCAATGATTATCAATCATCAGTTCATGACAACGTTTATTCTCCACCATCATCCATCCCTCAATTGGAATATGCTCCCACAGTTAACCAACAACCTGAATTTCCCCAACTAGCCTCAGGTCTAATTGATCCAGTGTTCTAGAAAGGTGATGATCCCATTGATGTCATCAATCACATGATGTCTTTCTTGACTGCTGTTGTCACTTCCCGCTACCTTACTACTAATAACCAGCTGAGGAAGTCGTCAAAACCTAGGTAACAAGCTACCATTAATGATGGGAGAGTGACTTTACAACCAATTCAGGGGAAAAAAACTTCTTTTGTTGTGGTACTACAAGGACCTACACTCCAGGAGAAAGTGGAAGCAATTCTAGGAAACAAAGGACTATTATTTGTTACAACTGCAAAGGGGAAGGACACATGTCCAAATAGTGCACTAAACCTAAGAGGAAACGGGATGATTAGTGGTTTAAGGATAAAGTGTTGCTAGTTCAAGCTTAAGCAAATGGTCAAATTCTACATGAGGACGAACTAGCATTTTTGGCAGATCCAGGAATTGTAGAAGGTCAAGCCACACAGACTGTCAATACTCACAATGCTGCTTATCAAGTTGACGATTTAGATGCATATGACTCTGATTGTGATGAACTCAACACTGCCAAAGTTGCTCTCATGGCGAATTTATCTCATTATGGTTTAGATGGTCTCGCTGAGGTAAACAATCATGATAATTTGGATAACAACTTGATGAATCAAGTTGTGCAGGCGATGCAATCTTTTGAACAGTCTAGTGTTGTTAATAATTCAGTGACTGAAATAACCAGTGATAGCAATATCATTCCTTATTCTCGATATGTGAAAGAATCACAATAGGCAGCTGCTCAGAATTCTAATTCATCTGCACAACAAGATGCAATGATATTACCTATGATTGAACAACTGAAAACCCAAGTGATTAATTGTACCAAGATAAATTTGGACAATAAAAGTGTCAATGACACTTTAACTGCTGAGCTTGAAAGATATAAGGAACAAGTTAAGGTTTTGAAAGAAGGACAAACTGTTGATTTAAAGAGTAATGATAATGTTTCAGATTCAAGTGCATAGTCTATAGAAATTGATGGTCTTAAACAAACTCTTTCTGAACATTTAAAAGAAAAGGAATCTTTAATGCAAATAGTTACTCTTCTCAAAAATGATTTTAAGAAGGAAGAATCTAGAAACATTGATAGAGAAATTGCTTTAGAAAAAAAGATCAAACAGTTGGATAATATTGTTTATAAAAGAGATCAATCAGCACAAACTATTCACATGTTGACGAAACCTTAGTTTTTCTATGATCATACTACTAAACAAGCTCTAGGTTTTCAAAATTCTTTCTATCTGAAGAAAGCTCAGCAGTTGGAACCGAAGCTTTATGATGGTAATTTCATTAAGAATACTAGTGCTATTGTGAATCCTGACTCTGAAGAGACCCTTATACTTGCTGAAAAGAGTCGTTCAAAAATTCTTTTAAAACAACAGGATCTAATGATGTTAGAAAAGAAAGTTAATACTACACCATTTGATTATGCTGCTCTTAACCAACTTGTTAGCCTTAATTTTATATAAGTCGAACAAGAATGTTATCGGTCTTATTAGTTGTAATTAGTCTTGTTAAGTAATAG